>JAXQQM020087495.1:0-303663 GCA_034641835.2 Pinus albicaulis | reverse complement strand
CCCTACACATGGCCTGGTCCTCTGTTGTAAATATGAGCAGGGAAGATTTTATAGCAACCCAAACAAGGCAGGATTCCACTCCTAGCCTTAGAGAAGACAAAGAAGAAACAGAAGAAGAAGAGGAACCAGAAGAAGAACCAATAGAATAGGAAGAGACAAAATAAGAAGAAGAGCCAGAAGAAGAACCAGAAGAGGAACAAGAAGAAGAAGAGCAAGAGACAAAGGGCCAAGGGAAAATAGAAGAGATGGCCATAGAAGTCATATAAACAGTAGAAAATGGGAAATAAACAGACTCATAACACAACACCACATCCCCTCAATACAAAGAGGTAGTTGCCACCGTAGCTTCTTTGAGTGCAAAGAGAAAAAGGCAGACCTTTATGTATTTCAAAGCTGACAAGAGTCAAAGAGTGCTAGAATCTCCTCCCACGAGCTCGATTATCATTGAAGAATCACCAAGGGAGGAGGAAAGAATCGAAGAAATAGTTCTGAAGGAGCAGCTGTAGAAGGCACAGGCAGATAATGTAGCACTGAAGGAGCAATTGCAGCAAAAAGGGGAGCAAGTAGCCACCATGGAAGACTTATGCATAGAAAACCTTTAGCACAGATTCCATTTTGGCTCATATGTTGTGTACCTCAAGGAGCAATAGCTTCTATTTCAAATAAAAAATCTAGACTCCCATGGATCACTACCTTTCCAAGATTGTAGGAAATTCATGAATTTCTACAAGCAAGCTAACACGGCTGATCAGGCAAAGAAACCAAAGTTTTATGTGCATAACCTTGTGCTGAGAAATTTGGATATTTGGGACCCAAATCCTACAATGGGGGATATGCAGTTGACGGATATAGTATTTTGGATGATGAATGAGGACACTAGAGCAAAATAAATATGGAGATTCATGGGAAGAAGAAGTAGAGAACCCTTATATATTAGACCATAATTGTTCAGCCCAAGAGGAGTCATTCTTAACCATCGAGATATTGAAAGGGACCCTGCACTAGTTGAAAGCTACCTTCAGGCTCAAACACAGGTAACATGCCACTTTGATGATGTTTTTAGGTGGATAGAAGATGAGTACATTATGGCCAACCATAGGAGATGGAACAACCTCCCTCACAGCCTCAAGAACATGGAGTACCATACTCAAGAAATACTGAGGAGTGCATTGGAAAGGGAACCATTATACAAGAGGGACATGTAGGCCAAAAATATCCAATGGTTAGGACTAAAGCTCAGCCCACCTTTGCTGTTGGGGCTGAATGATGAAAATGACACAGATGCACAAGATAGAGAATGGGAGAGTGCAGAAAATAATAATGGTTTTCACCCCCTTGGGGAAACTCCCACACTTCTTCCTCGGGAAATCAGGGGGTTTGTCAAAGCCTTGAAGGAAATGAAGGAGGAGGATTAGTTTCTTAAAGGATGAGAAACCATTTAGTATGGGGGTGATGATGAGCTCCGTCATTAGACATATTTGGAGGGGTTAATGGTCACCTTTTTGCCTTCTTACATCTCTTTTTCTTGCATTTTTATTATTATTTGGTTTTATGGTTCTAGTATAGTTGGTGACTAAGGCTAACATACACTGAGTGCCTAATATGAGGTTGAGTGCAGAAAATCATGAATTATTAAGCGTTTTTATAAGGATTTTATCATAAAGACTTGGAGGAGACAACAAGGAGAAATTATTGGAGGATTTTCCACCCTCCTTAACTCTCAAAGGCAGGCAAAGGATCCCAAAGATTCTGTCCAACCAATTTGAATTCCAAAGGAAGCCAAAGGATCCCCTAGGATTCTCTCCAACAATTTGAATTATAGAGGCAGCCAAGAAACTCAAAGAGAAGTGCACTCAATCTTTATTTACTTGGAGACAAGTGGAATCAATCACTATTTTCTGGGGAGCTGTTGGTAGCTTCCCTGTAGAATAAATAGAGCAGAGCTAGAAATAGGAAGAGTTAGTCGATTCTAGTTGAAACTTTGTTGCAAGATATTGAGCTTTTTGTTATTTTACTCAGTGATCAAACTTTCTGAGATGTATGAGGTTATCCTTTTATGAAATGAGCAGATTGATTTCATTCGACTAATTTAAGTTTCAGAGAGCGAGGCTCATGGGTTAGGGCCTAATCCATGTGCCTCAACTTCTCTGTTGTTACCATCCTTTCCTTTCTACCATTAAGCTAGTTTTCTTTTTGCCATTCAAGTAGTTTTGATTCTCATACTTTCATCGTTGTTTGGTTTTGAGTTTAGTATGTTGTTGTAGTTTCTCATTTTCTTGTGAGTAATATAATAGAGGAGAAAAACCAAAAAAACTATGGATCAAGACTGCCTTATCATCTCTGTCAATAGAGCTCGAGGAGGGCGAACCTTCCCATAGACCCAAAAACTGATTTTTGTTCACATTTTTATCACACATTATTTTCTGTTTTCCCTTGCATGAATCTACAGGCTTGTTTGCAGGAATAGGCATCAAAATCCCCAAAAATAATATTAAGCCATTCCACTAAATTTTCCAGTCCATCTCTACATTCTCTTCCAAACACCTTCGTTATGCTTCTATTCCTTCCTTTTATCTTATCGCTGCTACCACACCCTTTTATTCTCGAAAAATCCATGAAAACCTTATAGTTCACCTTCTATCACTTCTTTTCACTATGTGCATCTATCACAACCATTTTAACTTGGAAACCCTCCAAACTCTTTAAATTTTTACCTTCACTCTTTTATTTTAGAATTTCTCTCTTATCGCATTTAGCATACCGCAGATCCTCCCTCTCTCCTTTATTTTTCCACTCCTCATTGCGATTACAATAACCCTTCTACCTTAGCACTATCATTTATTATCGAAAAATATCCAAAAAAGTTCAAGTCTGACCCTTCTTTGTTTTTTACTTACCAGGGTTGTCGTTACCTCAAACCCCTTTGCGCAATCGCAAATCGCAAATTCTTATCATCCCCATCAATGTTATCCGCTCCTAAACCCCGATTGCGATATCATTGGCCTTTGCCCTTTTCTTCCTCGAAACTCCTGCTACCATACTTCACCTTTTTGCAAAATTGCACTTCGCAATATTTTCCCTCTTTTCGTTAAGACTTGCAGCTTTGATCCGCCAATCGCGATATTGCGATCATGCTCCACTACCGGTCCCACTTCCAAATCACCCATCATATTTCTAACTTCACACTGTTAAGTTGGTTTTCGTTAATACTTACCGCTCTTTACATCAGTTGCGATATTTCATTTCACACGTTGTAGCTTTTTCCCCGTCGCACTTCGCACTTCGCTCCCACTCCCACTCCCGAACAACATTTCCGCTATCCCTTTAATTTTGCGATATTAAAATTGCGATATCAAATATCACAAATTTTCCCTTCATTGGACATCCACCATCACATATTTGAATCTTTCGACTCCAAAGCATCTTTGTGCCGTATTATAAGGTTTTATAAGGTTTAAACCTCCGCTTTCCACTTCTAAGTCCTGTTTCATGTGTTAAGCCCTCCATTAGCCTCTTTAGCCCTTTTATTTCCTCCAAGCTGCAAAATCAACACTTTTTCAATTAGAATTAAGTCATGGATAACTTAGTTTCATGGGTAGAATCATGGTAGATAGACCATAGGATAAGTATAGTGAATTTAGTCATTTGTTCAAGTTAAGTGTGGTTTAGAATTAGTTTCCTTTTTGCCATTTCTTTTTAGCAATATAGTTTAGTTTATTTTCAGTCATTTCATTTTCTACGAATTAAATTAGTTTGATTCATGTCATTTCCTTTAAACAATTCAGTTTTCCTTTCTGTCATTTCCTTCTAGCAATTTAATTTCCAGTTATTATCATAGTTTAAGAAATAGCACCCTTTCATAAAGTAGAAGAGGATGACATGAACAAATTGCATCTGTTGTGTATATAGCAATGCCACCTCCAAGTTTGTAAAAACCCGGGGTTGATAAAGTAAAGTAGGGAAGCCCCTGGGAGTTGCATCACTCTTGGTGCAATACCAGGGCTCACCAGTTACTTTTTCAGGGATCAACCTAACTAAATGTTGGAGAATTAATATATAAATTAAAGGTTTCTCTCCATTATTTTCATCCGATCATTGAATCTTGCACTTGCTCTAAAAAGATCTTGTAGCTTTTTCGAATTAATAATACACAAATTCTTTAGGGCTTCAAACCATGGTGTTCCTTTTTCAGATTTATGTGGTAATAGTTCTCTTAATACTCTGCTGCTTTTATTTGCATTTTATCATTAATAGCCCTTTGAATATTTCTTTTTTCACAGGTATCTTGTATAGATTTCTTGGTTTTTAAATATCATTTTGGTTTGATATAACTATCAGGTATCTATATTTCTTGATGATCTTATGATTATTTTTAAATCTCTATTAATCTAACAATCAGATATGAGTGTGCAGAAGTTATTATTTAGGATTTTTCCATTTGGAGAAATCCTCAGCTGGATCAACTGACTCTCATATTTCAAAGTCTAAAAAGACCATTGTTTTTAATTTATGAATTCATCTTATGAAATCTTTTATTTGCAGGCTTTTTATTGGGTTTGTGCCTCTTTAAAACTTCCATTTTATTTCTAAATTTGTGCAAAATTGTTTAAATATGGCTAATAAAGGGCTTTGATATGTAGGTTTGATAGATCTATAGAACATTATTGTAGATTTGTAAATATCATTTTTTTTATTTCACTAGGGTTTTGGGTATTCATACATATACATGTGATGTGTATTTGGGTTTTCCTTGGTTTCTGGTTTTGTGTAGGTGATATTGGAAGGTCTTGAGAAAATTGAAAATTGATTTTTTTTTTTTAGAAGAATTTCTTTTCGATATCTTAGTATTTTGGGGTCATCATTGAGGTACAAATATCTTAAGAATCAAGAAAAAATCTCTTAGTCAAAGGTACAATTAATTTTTTTGGAATCTCTAAAGTTTGACTATAGAGAATTTTTTAAAATTTTTCAATATTTGAGAATGTCATTTAAAATTTAGTTACCATTTCAATTTCCATGTTCTTCCATGGTAACATTTTTCAGAATATAAAGTGCTTAAGTTTCACATTGTGTTTGTGTATTTTGTGCTTAATATATATTGAGATCATTCGTCGATTATTTTACTCTAGTTGTGGTTTAAATTTACTTGAATTAATATTGCATGATAAACATTGAGAAAATTTTCAAGCAATTGCCATAAGTTGCGTATCTCTCATTTCCTAGATTGAATGACTTTAATGCATTATATTGAAGGTGATATTGAAGAGTTGTGAAGATATTTTTGTTCTCTTTGACCTATAATTGCATTGGAATAATAATATTGTGATTTGATTGGAAATTATGTTGTGATATTTTAAATACATTGTCGAAAATCTTATCTTTGAGTTTAGTGAATTGAATACCTTATTGAGAAAATTAAAATATTGTGTTGTACATATCATAGATAATCATGGCATAAGTGTTTTTTTTCCTTGAATGTAGGTTCATCTCTAATCATCTTATACATTTTCATCTTTTAAGTTAGATCTGCATATTATTAAAATTTACTTCGAAGCATAACCTTGGTCGATAGAGAGATAGGTACTTGTCCATCTTTGCTTGAGAAGCCTAGTTTTAGTAGTACTTAAAACAGTGACCTTGTAGTTGTCAGAGCCACAAATTTTTGCAGCGTCGGAGGCACCGAGCATGTTAGATTTTTAGGAGAGGTATCGTTAATCACACCTTAGTGTGCTTCACCTTAACTTCTCTCTTCCAGTTACTACGAAATCAAACTCAATATAGTAAGGGTTGAAGGGTTTGAACTTAGATAGACATTTAACTAAAATTAACCAAGATTATTTGCATCCCACATTAGTCTTAGGATCTTCATTTAATATTATATAGTAATTCATTCTAGCAGTAGTTGTGTATCTATTACTTGGTCCTAATTTCATAGCGAGATATTTGAATCCATAATGCACTGGTATCAAGCATGTAATCTAATAAAATCTATTAAATCTTGCTAGATCTAAAACAAGCAATTGGTCTCTTGACTTTGTCTCCCGAATTAGTTGTTTCCCAACTAGTTCTCCTTCATTTTATTTCTATAGGGTCTACCCCCTTAGTTTTCTAGACGTAGATAGCTTAAATGGAGAGATTGGGGATCAGGGTGACAACCCCCGATCTGAGTCATTGTCATGGTGCCTAGACATTTTTTTCTACAAGAAGTCCTAAGGATCATTAATAAGTTTTTTGTCCCTACTGTGAAACTTGGATGCTGAAGCAGACCTTCATTTCATTTTACCTGAAGCAGTCATTCAACTTTTCCTTGCGGATCTTTATGTCAAGTCAGATTCTATCTAGTATATATACATATATATCAACATCAAAATTCTTAGCGAACTTCTTTAGGCCGACCTATGTTGGCAAAAACAATCAACATTTAAAAGAAGTATCGATGGTTATGGCATTCTATTTTAGTGATCAAGAGATCATGTCCAAGTTATGCAAATTGCTCAAAAATGAAAGTGTTCAAAAGTGGTTGCATTCTGAATGACTGGAAAGGTCTTGTTGCTGCGATTCTGGCGCCGCAAACGGTTCTTAAAAACGAGGTTGTATGTGAAAGTTACTGAGGTTTAAAATCTCTAGTAAACTTCAAAATTCAGTTGACCAAGTTTGACTTTTAAACTTTGGAAAAATTAAAAAAATAATATTCCAAAGAATATTTTGGGATTATTCCTTGGAATATTCCCTAGAATATTCCATTCAGGGATATCAATGGATGACAGGTGGCATTTTATGATTCGTTAATTTTTTGACTGTGTAAATTTGTGGCCAATCACAGGCTGCCATGTGGCAGGCCCAGAGGCCACCACATAGCCCCAGGCCAGAGAAATGGTCTGTTAAAATTTTTGTATGGCTACACGATTTGACCCCGGGTCGCTTGCCTACGAGCACACAGGCCCGACTGGGCGGGCTACATATTAGTTCTTAACTGTCTATGGGAAAATGTTGTATTTAACGTGTGTGGGTTTTGCATTCGGTGGAGTGGAGGGTCCAACCCCTCCCCATAGGCCCATAGCCCAGAACCAACGGCGTATTAACAAAATCTATGGTAGAAAACGTAAGGGCTAGCGCCCCCCCCTCAGCATGTGACTAGTCACTTAACCTTGGCCTTAAGGCATTAATGCCTGGCGGTTACGGTTTAATGGCAACAACGAAAACCGTGACATGTGGTCATGTTCAACCATTTAATGCGATGGAGGTGAGGCTTATCCACGCGGTTAAGTCGGCGGTTTTGGCGGAAAGACTACATGTGACTGCCACTCTAGCATTTATTGCCACTATTAACAGTTTTCACCAAGTTTGGGCAGAGTTCGCCAATTTCAGACCTATGCCATCTTTAGCGCCTTTAACTGGCAGTTCCTCAACTTTTAGTGGGGTTTTTGGGGGACATTGGGCAGTTTTCTTTGGGAGGCCATAACTCCCTCATTATGGAACCAAATTGGATGAAATTTTAGTCAATTTTGGGTCTCTTGGACCTTCTGAATGGTTTGGAATAGGTTTTAGGTCGAACAAAGGTGATCTACAAAATATCTTGCTTTGAGGTAGATGAAGAAGCCATCAGGACCATCATGGAGAAGGCACTGTATTGGGTAATATTTCAATGTTTAGTGTGAAACGAAAGCCATTTATAGCTATTTTATATCTTCTGAAGCTGAATTTACAACTGGTTTTTCCTATTGAGGCATATTTTTACCTGTGTAACCATTTTGAGCAAATTAATAGAGCAAGGACATGCCATTGGGGAGCCTTGGACCGGCAGATGTAGCCCAAGAGGGGTGAACTTCCTCAACAATTTGTTGTGTTATGTGATGGTGAATTTTCTTGCTATGTATTTCTTCTCTGATATGTTAAATAGTAAATTTAATTAATTAATCGTCACACATAAAACTCAGAAACATAGCCAAAACTACTTTGTTTAACCTCCAACTCATGGAGAACACTTTGCACACTAAATTATATCAGAATGGATACTTTTCATAGTGTAAAAAATACAATCCATTTGAGATCAGGTTGGTATCAGAGTTGGTGTTATTGAGCATTAGGAGAGCTAGTGTTTCTCTCTATTGTTCTTGTGCAAAAGGATTTGTTTAAAAGTTGGCATTATAACCCTTGCAAGTAGTGTAGAGCCATTTTGGGGCAGCATTTGTTGTAGGTTTTTTAGGCTTACTAGGCTGATTTTGCTAGAGGGTGAAGGAATAACTATGGATAACTAAGTCTTGGAGAGGAAAAAAAAGAAGAAAGGGCTGAAGGCTTCTTCCTTACCCCAAATTACCCTAAGGTCACCATTGAAACACAAACCCTCTTGACAATTGTTTGTTAACAAGCTCTTGGAGTTTGTTTTTTTTTTGGCTGCTTGAATAAGAGTTTGTCTTTATAGCCATTTGGTTCAAAAATATTTGTCATTTGCTTTGAAAAATTTTTGAGAACTTTTTTGAAGTTACTTTTGTTCATTGACAACATAATGACAAATTCTACAAGTGAAGTTTCCTTCTTCACAAGATTCTTTGATGATGATATAAAGCATGACTTTATTATATTGAAGGACATGGTGCAGACATTGTTTAAGGATAAAAGAGAAAGCACTGAACTTCGTGAACAATTGTTTGCCATGAAGGAAGAGAAGGAAGAAATTCTTCAAAAATTGCATGATATAGAGGTACAACTCCATCAAGCCCAAGAGGCTTTGACCAAGAAAATGCGTGAGGAAGAGGTAATCCATTCTAACTTGTCTTCAGTTTCCTCTTTAGAAATATGTATTGGTTCTTTCGAAAAACATATGAGAGGTATAGGGTACAAATTAATGATTAAAATGGGCTATGAAGGCAAGGGATTAGGCAAGCATGCACAAGTCATGGTTGATCCCATTTCGGTTGAGGAACGACCCAAGAATCTTGGTCTTGGTTATGTGCAATTTAATGGTGAAGAATCCAAAGCCATGAAGGCATGTGAGGCTATTTCAAAGAGAACCTTTATTCCAAGTTCTAATATGCAAATATGTCAAATTTTTTTCAAAGATGATTTCCATTGCTTTAAGCCTTTGTTGCAACAAGAATATGGTATACATACAGCTTATGGCGAGCATACAAGTTCAAACAGTTTTCAAGATAAGAACAATAATGTTAGTCTGCAAATGAAATTTGTAGCCTCTACTAGTTCATCTTCTCATGAAGACAAAAATGATGAACATTCAAAGCAGCATAAGAGGTATAAATCTTCTCATGATCAATTTGATTGTGTTTTTGCAAAGCATGATAATTTTACATGCTTAAATGGAAGAAATATTTGATGTACATATTGTGTTCGATTTAAACATGATGCTTCGAGATGTTGGATGAGGAAGAAAGCATACAGGAAGTAGATGAGGCAAAGGAAACTTTCAAAGAAGGTGCATAATATTTTCACATATTTCCAAAAGAGGGGACATGTTGTCTCCCATTGTTGGAAATTGCATCCAACCAGTCGTCCCCAACACATGCAGCAAGAGGACAAAAAGATTGGTGCAAAGAGAAAAAAGGATTCCATTATTGATGTGAAAATGGAAGTTTCACATGAGGAAGAGTTGCAGCAACAAAAGTCGCAATGGAAGTGGCTTGGTAAGAAGTGGATGGACTTCTTAACACAGTAAGACATACTCATTTTGTACATATGAAAATTTCAGTTGTATGCATGTATTTTATGCTGTAATATCTCATTTGTTTGAGCCACCTTGGATCATTGATCAAGGCAGCGATTTACAGTTTCCTTCTGCAAATTTCTCGCCAGAAATTTTTTAAGTGAGTGCAAGAAAGACAGTCATAGACAGGAGGACAAGCGCATCGAGGAAGGGAAGTGTGAATTACTTTCTAGTTGTAGTGTCACTATCCATGTAAGGAAAGTGTTTGGAGGCTAAAGAGAAGAGGGTGCATTACTCTTATTTGTTGTATAGATCAGTTTTAGTAGTCCAGAGAGTTTTTGGGGTCCAAAAGCTTCTCATTTGGGAGGTGTGATTAGGAGATCATGTCCAAGTTATGCAAATTTCTCAAAAATGAAAGTATTTAAAAGTGGTTGAATTCTGAACAACTGGAAAGGTCTCGTCGCTGCGATTTTGCATTGCAAACGGTTCCCAAAATTGAGGTTGTATGTGAAATTTATTGAGGTTTTAAATCTCCAGTAAACTCTAAAATTCAGTTGACCAAGTTTGACTTTTAAACTTTGGAAAAATTAAAAAAGAATATTCCAAAGAATATTATGTGAATATTCCATTAGGGCGTATAAATGGATGACAAGTGGAATTTGATGATTTGTTAATTGTTTGACTGTGTAAATTTGTGGCCAATCACGGGCTGCCATGTGGTAGGATCGGAGGCTGCCACCTGGCCCCAGGCCGGAGAAATGGTCTATTAAAATTTTTGTATGGCTACAGGATTCGACCTCGGGTCACTCGCTTGTGAGCGCACAAGCCCAACAGGGTGGGCTGCATATTAGTTCTTAACTTTCTATGGGCAAAGGTTGTATTTAATGTGTGTGGGTTTTGCATTCGGTGGAGTGGAGGGGCCAACCCTTTGGGCCAGCCCCTCCCCATAGGCCCATAGCCCAGAACCAATGGCGTATTAAAAAAATATACGGTGGAAAACGTAAGGGCTAGCCCCCCGTCGGCATGTGACTAGTCACTTAACCTTGGCCTTAAGGCCTTAATGCCTGGCGGTTACAGTTTAATGGAAAAAGTGAAAAGCGTGACATGTGGTCAAGTTCAACCATTTAATGCGATGGAGGTGAGGTTTATCCACGCGGTTAAGCCAGTGGTTCTGCCGGAAAGACTTCATGTGACCACCACTCTAGCATTTATTGCCACTGTTGACAGTTTCCTCCAAGTTTGGGTGGAGTCCACCAATTTCAGACCCATGCCATCTTTAGTGCCTTTAACTGGTAGTTCCTCCACTTTTAGAGGGGTTTTTTGGGGACATTGGGAAGTTTTCTTTGGGAGGCCATAACTCCCTCATTATGGAACCAAATTGGATGAAATTTTAGTCAATTTTAGGTCTCTTGGAACTTTTGAACGATTTAGAATAGGTTTCATCTCGAACAAAGGTGATCTACAACAATTTTTTCTTCAAGGAATATGAAGAAGCCATTAGGGCCTTCATGGAGAAGGCACTGTATTGGGTAATATTTCACTGTTTAGTGTGAAGCAAAAGCCATTTCTAGCTATTTTATATCTTTTGAAGCTCAATTTACAGATGGTTTTTCTTATTGAGGCATATTTTTACCTGTGTAACCATTTTGAGCAAATTAATAGAGCAAGGACATGCCATTGGGGGGCCTTGGACCGACAAATGTAGCCCAGGAGGGGTGAACTGCCTCAACAATTTGTTGTGTTATGTGATGGTGAATTTTATTGCTATGTATTTCTGCTCTGATATGTTAAACAATAAATTTAATTAACTAATCCTCACACATAAAACTCAAAAACATAACCAAAACTACTTTGTTTAACCTGCAAGTCATGGAGAACACTTTGAACACTAAATTATATTAGAATGGATACTTTGCATAGCGTAACAAATACAATCCATTTAAGATCATTTAGTATAAATTAATCCTATTCCAATGATGACCATCGCAATGAACATGAATAAATCATGAGTTTTTAAGAAATATATTATCATATTGCAAAACACCAATGGGTTGTATACAATATTGACATTTGTTAAATATTGTGCTATTCAACAATCATAAATTGGTGTATCCAAAATGATAGCTCACAGATATTGTTACAATATGAAGCTTTTATCCTGATAAGGTTTTGTAGATAATGGTAAGGACAATGGAAACAAGGTTAATCTCCTGCTAAAAGCAGGACTTTATTCATGAAAAAAATGCTTGTCAAAAGATAATGATTTCTCTAAGTCATCTTGTTTATCTCCTTTATGTATGATTTGCAATTTTTTAAGGATGTATATTTAAGATATGATGCTAAATTTCTTGAAGAAACATTTAGTGTGAGCATCTAAGGAAATCATTCATGTCAAAATAAGATTTGATTAAAGTTTCCCAAGGTTAAAAATTTGGATGTTGATTGTATGTCGATCTGAAGCATATCAAAGGTACTAACTTCTCTATCCCTAGTGTTGTTGTTTTGCATGTGTGTAGGACGTGGTTCATCGTTTCCCTACTGTCAGTGTTTTGCATGCCTGTAGGAGGTGGTTCATCCTTTACCTACATATGGTTTTGATATGTTTTTGTAGGATGTGGTTCATCCTTTCCCTACATGTGGTTATTTGTAGGACATGGTTTCCCCTTTCCCTACATGTGGTTATGAGCAGGATGTGATATGTTCTTTCCCTACTGATGTTCTTCCATCATCCTACCCATGTTGTTTGGGACACATGGGAAGTACCTCTCATCTGGCCAATGAGTTGGGAAATGAGGATAGATACCATAGCACTATTGATGGATGCATCGTGTGCTGTCGTATTCCCTATGCTAGGATATATGGTGTTCAATAATCTGATCTGGGATAAAATGAGGATTTACCTCGAGATTGACTTTTGTTAGTGGAGAGCGGCAACGTCTTGTGACTCACTCTCAATCAATTCTTATTTATGATTCATATTAGTGTTCAACATAGATGAGAAGAGAAGCGTAGAGGAGAGGAGAGAAGAGATGATAGAGATGGTTCATGATGACAATATGCCATGACGATCAGTGACAACAGATGGATTGGCAAGTGGAATTATCCCTAGTTGAGAGGGAGTGTTAAAATTTGAAACTATGGCCAAATCCCATACTGATATGGTCCTATGGGAAATATTATTGCATCATTGGATTCCTCTTTTTGAGAGGACCAAAATCAATCTAAATATCATTATCACTGTGGAGATTCCAAACCCAGAAAATCAATCTAAATATCATTAAATTTGGACAAGGAAAAATATTCATTTGCTCAAATGAAATTGCATAAGGCATAACCTTATTTAGGCAGGAAAAATTGAAAATTGAAAATTTGAATTTCTTTCCTTAAGTCGGCCTACCCAATAAGGATATAAATAACCTATGCTAGGCTCATCAATTCTCATTATTCTTGTCCCTGAAGTAGCCGCAGTAGAAGGTGATTTCCAGTGAAGGAGATGGAGGCAAGGTTGGGTTCAATTTAGTCATCTTCAAGGGCCGAGTTCCATAAGATGGAGGACGATTTTGGTTTGGGCATATTTATGAGTTGTTTTGGGAATTTTATCTCCTTCGGGTTTGAATCTTCTAGCCACAAATATTAAATTCATGTACTGTCATGAAACCCTCCTTTATCAATTCAAGTTCTACAGGCAGAAGGTCGATATTCTTGGAAGCCTAGTTTGGTTCATTTCGATGAAGAATTTGATGTTGCGTTCTCCTCTTCTTGTTGGCCACGGTAATGAATCAAATATTTTGCGTTCCACTCCACATTTTATGGTAGTTTAGAAGCTTGGTTGTCAACCTAGATATAACTGTTTTCATATCTAGTAAGAGCCTATTGGATGGAGGTTATTTCAACGCTGGAATATGTTCCCTAACCAAGACATAAACCCTCAACAAGTGTGCACTACATTAGATCCATCATCGTTAGTAGTAAATGCCACACAAATAATCTAGTTTAATTATCCTTTTAAGGATTACTTTGTTTGTCTATAGATGATCACTAATTAAGGGAAGGGTTTTGACAGTTGAAGATAGGACAAAAGATTTTATGGGTTAATTCTTTGTTGTTTGGATAGTGGCATTTACATAAATTCAACTTTGAATCTATCATTGTACTCTCTCTCTCTCTCTCTCTTTGTTGAATATTTGATACTATAATAAGATGAATTGACAAAGGGTTTTCCCTGTCTTGGGGGTTTTCCCTGGATTGAGCCAATTTCCGTGTTTTTCTTATCTTGGCTTGTCTTCCGCATATAATATCTTATTTTCTTTTGATAATTACTATCAGTGGATTATAGTTGTGATATTGATATTGAAATGAATGGAATTAATATTGGGCTCGATGAAGTAATTATCCTAAGCTAAAATCATGTTAGTCTAAATTAACAACTATGCAACTTGTCTTACTGCTGGAAGAACCAATTATTCTTTCTACCTAAGGTCATAGAGGGTATATTATACATGCTATATATATTTGTAGTATTAAGGCCTATGTGTGGTTGTCATTGTTAAGGAGTTGGCTTCACAAAATTAAAGTTGTTAGACTTGATATTGGCTCTGTCCTTTTTGTATGAAAAATGCTACATTCCGATTGGAAACACCCCAATATGTATTCCAGATCCCTTAACTAGCATTATTGAATGGGCTATCTTCCCTTCTTGTCTGGAGTAATGACATGTGAACAAGTGATGAATCATAATTGCTAGAGAATTTTTTATGAATACTGTTAGTGGGAAAACACTATTCCATGATACCAAACATAGGGAAGTGAATATTAAGATGTCACTGGAAGCCTCCCTTTTTCCTACATGTAGTCTTTTTCAAGGCAAAGATTGTTTTAAATTTGAGGTACCCAATGATTTTCTATATTTGGGAAATAAAACAAGTGTTTTGGGGAAAATGTGATTCCCCCTTCGAAATTGATGAAACATAAACACTGATAAGAAGACACATAGTGGTGATATTTCTACACATGAGAAACATCGAGGGGTTGAAGGGATATTCTTCACTTCCTTAACTTTTTGAATAATCAAATTGCCAACTTGCAGCTAGAGAAAATTTCATATATTCCAGATCTCCCATCCTTAATGACTATGATAACAAAAAGGAAAAAAATATGCTCCTTCAATTTACCATTTTTAAGTATGAAGAAAAATATCCATGTAGAGAGCTTGGGAAAACATCTAAAATACCTAATTATGTGAAGAGTTCACTTCAATCTGCAAGTTTCCATATTGAAGATATGATGTGTGGACATTTGTACATAGAAAATAAATAGGAGGTTAGATCTCACTCTAAAATATCACCTCTAGGTATCTCATTTGTTAGTTGAAGGTGTGACTATCAACCTCCAAAAAAAAAAAAAAAAAAAACACTAGCAGAATTTTGAGTTCTAAAATGAGCCTCCTAAGAAAAATCTACAACCAAAATAAAATTTATAAGAACCAATAGGATTCAAGATGATGATGTCAACCATGGGGGCGATTCGCCATTTTGGGAGTAAAAAAGTAAAAAAATTAAAAAATAATAAAATAATAAAACTACTTTTTCAACTTATGTTTTAAACTGATATCTTTAAGGTGTTACTCAAATTTCGAGAGAGAGTACTCGTTGGAAGCATAATTTGATTCCTCATATAAGTAGTACCCATGTTGCATACATTCAATGGACCCTACTACATGCAAAATGAGAAATACATGAAAAAACGTGATTGCAATCACATTTTTTAGGTATTTCTTATTTTTCGTGTAGTGTGGTCCATCAAAAGTTCGCAACATGGGTAATCCTTGGATGAGGAATCAAATTATGTATCCAATGAATGTTTTTGCTCGAAATTTGAGTAAACCCATAGGGAGATATGTTCACAATAAGAGTTGAAAAAATGGTTTTTTCGTTTTTCCCTCTAGCATTTGATGATGTAATCTAATCTTATTTTGTTATCTCCACTACTATTCTACATTTTCCTTAGGAGGCCCATTTTAGACCTCAAAATTCCCCAAATGGTTCATTGTTCCGGCTATGGATAATACATATACAAAATCATGTCTCCAATCCAATAATAAAATATTACAAGATGAGTTGCATAAATCCTTGTTAGTAATTGTGGCACTGTTGGAGTGCTTTCTTGTAGTAGAAATTCATACTCATAACCAAATTTTTGTAGTATATCTCTCAATGGATATGATAGTAGTTAGTATAAGTCAAAATAATATCAAGCCTATATTATTCTTTAAGAGACTTAATCATATCTAGAGATAGAGTTTGATCTCAAGTGCTTGTCAACTTACAAATTTCATTACAAGGTCTAAACATTCTATTGCAACCGTAGGTGTAAATTCTTTAAATTAGATTGTTACATTCCAAGATGAAAAAAAATGATGAAGGATCAATAGTGGTAGACTTATTGGAATAAATTATTCCCAATATTGTATCAACTACGTACAAATATAATTTGATGTTTGAAGCATCTAGTTAGGTAATAAAGGATCTTATTCTTCTCACAAGCCCTCGCTACAAGGTTCATTTTGGAACTTCGTTTCAAGCACAGGTTTTAGGCATGAATTTATTATCAGGAAGAGAACCTATCATCCAATAAAGTAATGAATTTGATGTGCTATTATGGTGTCAACCAGTACCTCTTGTTTTTGGTGCAATCATACCGCATTCAATCAACAAACATTGAATGAGAATTCTATTAGAATTATTGGTGACACTTAGATTGGCTTGGACTTTGATTTCCACATGGATGTAGGTCTCATGAATGATGAATATATACATGTGTGTGTGTGTGTGTGACACTTATATTGGCTTAGACTTTTATTTCCACGTGGATGTAGGTCTAAAATTTCTCATGAATGATGCAAATATATATATATATATATATATATATATATATATATATATATATATATATATATATATATATATATATATATATAGACTTTAACACGTAGGATACTATTGATCACTCGTGGAAACAGGTTGGTCATTAAACAATCTAGAGGAATTGCATAACCCATGTAACCATCTCCATCCAACATGAGCTATTATAAAAATGTTAGAAAATGTAAAAAATGGTATAGATAAGTTATATCTCCTTTTGAAGGTGAAAATATATACATGGTTGGCATTGGAAAACCACCTACTTACCTGGGGTTAGTTGAAAAAAGAAAAGAAAAGGAAATTTGACCCCATGCTCATAACTGTAGCTTCTTGGGTTAGCATAGTGACCAATCCGATTAGGTAAGGGTGTGTGTTAGACATAGCTATAGCCTCTGATGTTGTTACAGAGAAATCAATTAGGATGCCATCAACTTTGAAATTATTATTGTCCACAAACTGAATGTATTAAATTATTGGATCATAGTTATAACTGTAGCTCATGCCCTATTCATCATTGAAAAAATTATCAGCAAATATTTCCAGCCATGTAGAGTGATCATCTTGTTCAATACCTATAGGTGCATGAAAATAAAAGTTTGTATTGATGGGCCAAACGTAGTCCTTCGGAACCATGATTCTAGTGGATAATGTCTTCACAAATGTTAAATTTTTTTGAGGGAACCATATGTTGCAGTTGTTGATGGGTCCACATCTTCTTTTCCAAGAAGCAGTAGTATTAGCTTTGTCTTGGTTATTATAAATTGTGGAGCAATGGCTTGTAAAAATCAAACTCTTGGTGGAATAAATGTAGTTCAAAGTCATAGATTTTGATAGAGATATCACAAATGATGATATGCCTAGGTTATTATTGAAAAAAAATAGTCACAAATTTAAGTGCCTCGAATGAACTAATATTATTCAAAAGATGTGCTAATTTTGTCTTATAATCAACCCTTAGCCAACCTACTTTTAAAGAGGAGCAAAAGGTAGATTCACCTTTTTTATATTTTATATAACAATGCATCCTATCTTGAGCTGGTAGGAAAGGGTAAAATATCCTTCAAGTTTCAAGGTTATACAACAAAAAAGCTTGAAGCCACTACAACAATAAACTTAACATGTCATTTGCAGAAATTAAACCAACTGCAAAATACGTTACTTCTGTTTTTTATCTTTACGTATACTTTTTGTTATTCACAAAGAATATTATGTAGAAACTCTGTGTAGCTTCCAAATTATTAAGAGTGCTAATAGAAAGACAATACATCTTTTCTCTTCGAATATATATATATATATATATATATATATATATATATATATATATATATATTTGGAAACTAGATATATATATATATAGATTCAAAATGTCAAAAGGATTGTTACTAATATGGGAATGCATAAATCACTACAATTGTAAAGCCCTTTTTTTATGTTGGTAGTGAAGAAATATTGAATTGTACTATGAGACACACTAATATTTTTCCATTTTCCGAGGCTGAATTTATCATATTAATGCTCAATATAAAAGAAATAAAAAAGTTTGTTTAAAATATTTAAGGTTAAAATTATTTTTTGCAAAAAAATTTACATCTATTTTTTCTTTTCAATGTGCAGAATCCCAAAGATAGGAGGGAATGATCTATATCTTCATTTTTTATACAGGGGAGTAACTACTCATGGTGCACTATAAAGGGTAAGGAAGACTTTGGATATTTATTATAGCAAGATTATACATCTGGAAAAATGGATTCTGAAAAGTGTCCTCATCTTTTTGCTTCTTTATGACAACCATGCATCTAGAACAATGGTTCCAGAAATTTGGCTTTTGAAAACTGGCCCCTTTTTCTTAATATTTTATGATAATTATACATCCAACATAATTTTCTTGTGTAGAAGAAAGGTGCATATGTAACATGTGCCTACACAGGAGTTATCCACATTCTTTTTGTCTACAATAAATGTTAATCTTGGAGCCTCTCCATTATTACTCATTGATCTTACATCATTGGCCCATAAATTATTTAACATTCAAGTAATTATTAGATACTTAAGGATGAGAATTTGAAAGCAATGTTTCAAATTGGGAAATAGTTTCCACTCCCAATTTTCATTAATTAAATAGCATTGTACAACAAGATATGAACAAAATGAAGCTAATCTCAACAACCAACTTGTTTAAAAACATAGGTCCAAGTATAGATAATATAACTTGCATAATTGTACAAAATTTGGGAAGAGGAAGAGACAATCAAAAGAAGTTGATCTGTAATTACTGTTGGTATTTTTTCAAAACAATTTGTTGAGCCCTCCGCCCACTCTAGTGATCATACACTAATTTGGAATGGGTGCATGCAACAAAGGTTAACGCAGCAATGTATTAAGATGACTGAACTTTGAGACTGTATGATAACTTTGTTGTAATGCTTGAACCATTTGACTAAGAATATTACTGTGTTTGTTTCACAATTCAAATTTTCCACTTTGATCCACAACAAAGTTTCCCATTTAAATTCACATTTGGTGTTGATGATTCCTTTTTATTTTTCACCTTTGATACAATGATTGAATTTGCATGCCCATACTTGATGAATTTTGTGTTGAACTTGTCTCACAATATTGGTCTATTTGTGACTCACTCTAGGATCAAACATCTTCACTTAAAAGTTTCTGATCTAAATCACTCTCATGCAAGTTAAGGAGTGTTAAAAATGAAAATATATATTTTTTTTGTAGAATTGTTGAGCTTCTGAGGTTTGACGAAATTGTTGGAGTGGACTTTTTGTTGTATTACACATGTAGTCTAGGTACACAATTAAGGGGAAATTGGTACATTATCATCTTGGGAGTTTGGAAAATGTTGCTACCTTGGAATTCTTTATTGCAGATGTTATGACTTGTATGCACAAGGTTGTTGGTAAAAGTGAAAGATGATAAGCTAAGTCTCTAGGTGCTAGCAAAATTATCCTTGATAGTGTAATATTTATAATTTATTAACCATTGAGGCAATTAGTGTTTTACATAGTGAAACTTGATCATTGTACTTCTTATATATACACATATATTTGAGAAAGTAACAAAGCATATGGAAAATAAAAATTTGATAAAGAAGAAGTGAGCCAAATGCTAATATGTCTATAGTTTCTATAAGAGAAACTTATTCTGTACCTTAAAAGAATCACAAGTACATATTTACTTTGTTGATAGGTTTCATGACCTTAAAATACATTGGTATCAATTCTAATAAAAATCTTTAAGGTTGGGTGTGTTTATTATAGTGCACAACACATAATAAGATCTTCTTGGAAAGTATAAGTGTTGTGGAATAGTTTCAATGCACATATTAGTTTTTCCTCCTCTTGAACAAGGTATCAGAGCCTAGTTTATTATGATCTGAGAGATTTTTAGGTTTGTATTAAAGTGTATGTAATCTAATACTGGAATAGATTGAGAGTTTATTCTTTTTGTTGACATTTCTAAGTAGGGGGGTGCGTGGGGAGATGACATTGACCTCAAGCATTCCATTTTTGAACATCAGGTTCATGTTAAATTTTGGGGTTACTGCAAAAGTGTTTTTTTCTCTTGTTAGGAGAGCACTATATCTATGAGCTCCTTGATGATGATTTGTGGGCATATGGATGC
This sequence comes from Pinus albicaulis, assembly GCA_034641835.2. Taxonomy (NCBI): domain Eukaryota; kingdom Viridiplantae; phylum Streptophyta; class Pinopsida; order Pinales; family Pinaceae; genus Pinus; species Pinus albicaulis. The sequence continues at coordinate 283,446 of JAXQQM020087495.1, read as the reverse complement.
CTCAAATGGGGCAGATGCTTGGCATTAGAGTGTTGCCTTGGTATTATTACCTATGGGGTTGATGTTCTAGTCTATTGACTAACCCATTGGGTGCGGACAATGGGGTAGTTAGTTGCTATATTATAAGAGGTACCTACGAAGGAGGAGCATTAGGAACTTGGCCCTTGGAGCGTGGGACATAAATTCACTTCTCAACATAAAAAAAATGAACCATAATTCACTTCTCAACAACCACAATATGCTATGTAATCCAAGTGAAAATATACCAACCATATGACACCAAATTTCATCCCTCCAGGAACACTTTTCCAAGCATAAACAAAATTTGAATTTATTTTTCTTACTGCAGATTTATCACAGTAAATATTCCATATTATCTTCAAAATGTTTGTGAAATTACTTCACAATTTTGTCCCTTAATATGTCAAATTAGTATGATAAGTGTCAAAAATGTTGCAACCAAGAAAACAATGAAAGGCTTCAAAATAAAATATGAAACTACATGAGTATTGGACAACTAGAAACTTCAAATGTGTGTATAAGGATGAAGTGCATGTATATACCACAAATCTATTATAACAAAGTGAACACAATATTACAACGTCCAAAGAATTTTTATTTGTTAAAAAATAGATTCAAGAGAAGCATCAAGTGTACTAGGCATATAATGCCAAGTCACAAGTAGAAACGAAGAAGAAACTATAGAAATTTTTGTTACGAAGATAGATATCAATTTTCCTATCTTGATTCCACTTTCCTTGGGATCTTCTAGATTTTGAAAGTTCATCCTGATGTATCTTTATTTCCCCAGTTCAAAATTCCATATTTTGGATGGGGTAGGGCTGGCCTTTTGCTGCATATTCCTCCTATGCTTTTCTAGCTAATGGACAAAGACAAATTTCATAATATGGTTTTGCTTTAATCCTCTCTTTTCCATTGAAGCTGATTCAACTCATGTGCCTTTATATTAAGCTATTAGACTTTCATTTTTTACTCCTTTGGTGTGTGATGATCAATTCACCTAATGTTTGGTCATTTGAAAAATTTTAAAGCATCTCCTTGCTTCAAAGGGATTCTCTAGTTTCACTACTACATGCAGGGGACTGGATCTCCTTTTTTACCCTGACTAAAGAATTCTTGGAAACTATTGTCTCACTCTTTTTTGAGATCCTTTACAGGGGAAGGACTTATCTTCATGCAACTTTTGGTGAATGGCCATATTCATTGATGACATTACATTTGAAATGAGTCTTATCATAATCTGGTCTCTGCATGAGTGAAATCATGGAGTCTGAGTTCTTTTGCATTTGGAGGCTATCTTCAAGATATAAATGCACACATATAGATGCACAAGAAAACATTATAGTTTTTGGTAAGCCTTATTTGTGAATTTTCCTAGTTTTTTTATTGGTACTCATGGCTTTCAAATACTTTTTCATCTTATAGATTCCATGGGAGATGGGGAAAACAGAAAAAATGGGAGAATTCTGGGCACCTCCTCATTTGAATCAATTTCAAGGGTCCATATATTCAACAGAATCCCCTAAAACATAGAAACCAGGGTCTAGATATAAAGATAAAATTTTCATCTACCTTGTACTGAAAATGGAGAGAAATGAAGCCCTTACTATAGAGGGAATAATGATGTTTGTCTTATGGGTGGGAGTTGCATTGATTCTAGATATATTTGTCCAATGTATTTTGATTCATCCAAGTCCCCATAAACTTTCCATTAAAATTTTGTTCATCAAGCTAAAGGGATTTCTCTTCTTGACTCTTTGAGTGGGATTTCCAGATTTGGAATTCCTTTTATCTTCACAATTTTTGTAGCTTTGGGTTATTGGCTCAAGCTATTAAAAATGGTAGTGGATGGGCATCTGAATTATTCCACTACCATATCCATTGTCAGAATTGCAGTAGTCATTGTTTTCCCTTTGTTTCACTTGAATATTCTTGCATTTTTAAAGCAATCACCCTACCTTGTTGTTGGGGACATTTTCAGGGAAACAGAACTGGGCTGAGCATGAATGTGTCATAATTCTACTACTTTTGGGAAGGATAGAGGATCCATATTAGCAGGGGTAAACCCTAGCAATGATTATAGATGCTCCTCCAAAGCCTCAAATCTCCCTCAAAAAATTGGATATACCTTCATCAATCTTATTACTCATTAATGAAAGGATTTAGTTTCATTAGACTGCCATTGAAGGGAAAGGAAATCTTGAGGAAAAGCAAGTTTCATCTCTGGTTGTGTGTGCCTTTCTTGTATTTGATGACCACTGTATATTGTTACAAGAAGGAAATCCAGCTGAAATGATGTATTGGGTGCACCTTGTAGTGCATTTGAAGCAAGTAAAACGGCTTATGATATAAAAGGATAATTGTCCATTGTCCCAATAATTTAAGTTACTCATGCTATGCATAATAATTGTTGTTATATTTGATATTCTGCCAACATTCCATGCATATTTTGTTACTCAGTGTGTATTCATGTATTTTTTCAACTATTTACAAGATATTTTTTGTGATCAATGATATGCAGAGGAACTTTGATGGGTGCTTCAGATCCTTAAAGGATGAACTTGCATACACAAAATTCTATATATAAAAGTGAAGATATGAAAGACCACAAATTTTATCATGCTCTAATAACCAACTAGGGTTTTGGTGAAGAAGCTTTATAAAATATAATTTAGTGGTTCTTATGGGAATTTGTATTCCTGTAGCAGAATAGTTACAACAGGATTTGATTTGGACAACTTCTAAGAAAGTCATTAAGGTAATTTTTGCATATATTAGCTACCACTACACACTATTTTACCACACTTGGTCTTGATGCTCTTTGTTTGTCACTAAGGATTACTGAGGATGATTTTTTCATTTAAAACTTTGTGCACCAACATTAATGATTAAATAAGCTCTTTTAATGATAACATAGTTGTGCATATTTGTTGTGATGACCTTTTTGTTCCCAAAATTGGTTAGATCTCACCAAAAAATTCTTACACCTTATTCATATTTCCACTTTATTTTCCATGGAAAACAATGCCCATATCTAATGCATAAGGCTTATGGCGGGCCACAACATATTTAATTATGTGAATTTGTGTCATACATTATGACAATCCTCTTTCTTGTGCCACTTTAGTATAGGTGACATATCTGTGAGAGGTTGACCCTGTTAATTTTAATTAACGATGGTATGTTCTATGCTTAGAGAAATTTCCTTCAATCTTTCTTATTAGCTCAATTCAATTTCTTGTTTAGTAATCAAATTAACATTGACAGTAAATGCTGATAGAACATAAATAAATAATCGGAAAAAAATCCAAGACAAGAGGACACAATAATTTGGAAAATGCCAGGGAAAAAACCCCAATGTGGGGAAAACCTTTTGATCAAATCTTATTATTATTCTTCAAATTTAGCAGAGGGAGAAAGTACAATTTACAACAGTCAACAAGATGCCCTAGCCAGCAAAGTCAACATTGGTAAAACCATCAATATTCATCCCAATGGAGCTCGGTAAAAGCCATTCAAAATTGGCCTCAATAAATAGTCAAAGTCAACCCTAAATAATTTGCAAATCCTCGATCAAACCTAGTCAACATTGTGGTCAAAGTTGCGGTCAACGCTAGAGTCAAACAACCCAAAACTTCTCAATTTCCACGAAACTCAGCCTCCCAAACTAGGAATATGTCCTATAAATCGAAGCCAAAAAATATGATTTGACCCAAGGTCAACACTAGTCAACATTGGTACAAAAACCCTTAAACAATCCAAAAATCACAACTGCGCTTTCACACGTGTGGAGGAGACAGAATGCCTTCTAAGGTTGTATGAAGTAATGAGAAGGAGAGAGAATGTGAGATGAGATAATGTTTGAAATGAAGTTTGAGTCCCTCCTTTTTATATCTATTAATGACGGTGTGTGACACATCTTTTGGGGCTTGTGAGCCTACATTACAATTATGGTCGACCTTGACAATTTGCACGTGTGAAAAATAAATTCAAAATCCCACTTCTGCTCATCCAATAAAGATGATATTTAGATAAATATTTCACCTTTATGAAAGAGGAATCCAAAAAAATATCATCTCGATCATATGAGCATTGCAAAGTGGAGTTTGGCCCTAGATGCCAAATTTAACACTCCCTCTCAACTAGGGAGAACTCCACCTATCAATCCATCTGTCAACCTGTGCAATCATTTCATCTAGTACCATCTTGTACCATCATATATCATCATGGAATCGTGTGTCATCTTATCGTCTTTGTACTTTGTCAGATCTACTCTCCTATAGAAGAAATAATGAAGAATATTTCATCGAGAGTGAGTCACAAGACCTTTCCACTCTCCACTGACCCAAAGTTACTTTAGAGGTAAAGACCTCAACCAGACTTGGTCCTTGATCAAATTGTTGGAAACAACCTATCCATACATAGTGAGTAAAAAAATACACAATGCTTCCATCGCTAATGGTATTGTCTCTATCCTCATTTCCCAACTCATTGGCCAGATGAGAGGTACTTTCCATGAGTCCCAGACTACATGGGTAGGATGTATGTGGGGAAAATATCAAGAGAGGGTGAAACATATCAACATTTTCATAACTGTGGGTAAATATTACACCAACAAGGTAAGGCGAACCTAGCCTTGTGGTTGCTTATAGCTCCAAGAAGCTATCCCCAAGCCCTCCGGAGCTCCTAGACCTCAAAATCCAACTCAACTGGGACACTCATAAGAGGGCATGACCATAATTTCAAGCCTCTCACAGAAGGTTAAGAATTTTACCTTCCCTAGGGGATTCATGAGAATATTTGTGACCTTCTCATTAGTCCCAATATGATGGACCCTTGCAATGCCTCAATGTACCATATCTCGGATAAAGTGGTACCTAATATCAATATGCTTGGAGCAGTCGTGGAACATGAGATTATTTGAAATTTGAATCCCACTTTGGTTGTCGCAAAGGATCACGGTGGTATCCAACACATTCCCAAACAACTCACTGAAGATATTCCTCAACCAAAAAACTTCACAACAGGCCATACTTGTTGCAAAGTATTTAGCCTAGGCAGTGCTCAAATCAACCGATTTATGCTTCCTACTTATCCAAGAGTTTGAAGCAGAACCTAAGGTGAAGAAACATGAATATGTGCTCTTATGATCCACCACACTTCCTGCCCAATCAACATCAATATATCCATGGAGCCTCATACTCCTAGAAGTGTATCTCAGCCTTCGGTTGATTATGCCCCGGAGACATCTCAAGAGATTCTTGGCACCAATCCAGTGAATGTGATGAGGCTCGACCATGTATTGACTCAACGTATTTGTTGCAAAACATATGTCTAGATGTGAGTTCACTAAGAACATCAATGCCCCTACGAGTTGACAATTCTCAGTAGGATTTCCCAAATTGGCCAAAGAACACTTCCACACAACTTCTTAAAGTTGTGTTCCATCAGAGTAGTCACAGACTTGTATTCCACCATCCCAAATCCTTCCAGCAACTTCACAATATATTTTCCTTGAGAAAGGAAAATCTCGCCTTGTTTTTTCTAGACCTCTAGGCCTAGGAATTAGTGCATTAGTCCTAGGTCCTTCATCTCGAACTAAGAAGCCAACTCCCTCTTACATTGATGAATAAGAGGGCCTGCAATTTTCAGGAAGTGATCTTCCACATAGAGAACTAGAATGAGAAGCTTCTCATTATCAACCTTAAAGTAAATATTTGGATCACCATCACTTCGAGTAAAGACCAAATTCATAAAGTAGATATCGATCCTCTCATACTAATACCTAGGGGCTTTCTTCAACATACATACATGAGTATCTCTATCTCGAACTTCAAACCCCAAAGGTTCTTCCACATAGACCTCTTCCTTGATTGAGCCATGTAAGAAGGCAGTCTTGACATCCATCTAATTTAGACACCATCCTTGTAATGCAACAAGGTAAATGATCAAACGAATGGTGGTGTTGCAGATAACAATGGAAAATAGTTCATCATATTCTATACCTTCCCTTTGAGATAAATCTCAGGAAATAAAATTTTCAGCACTTCCATCAGCTCCATGCTTGATCTTGTAGAGCCATTTAGAGGTGACAACAAACTTTTCCTTTGGTCTAGGGACCACATCCCAGACATCATTTTTCATGATCGACTCATATTCTTTTTTTATTGCATCCTTCCAAACTTGGTGCTTCACAGATTCTTCAATCATTCCAATCTCATATTGTACAATGGTGCTCATGGATACTAAGTACCCTTGGTACCTATTCGACTCCTACTTTCACGGAATGTTCCACTTGGAGCAATATGTCTCTCGGCATATTCGAGAGTGTCTCTAAGCCATGAGGGTATTATTTTATTAGAATAAGGTGTATCTATAGGATCCATCAGACCTTCAACATTAGGAATTTTTTCATCCTTCGATTCTTCCTCCTCTCCTCCTCCATCTTATTTTTCTTCCTTTGATATAGGAAGATCTCTAGCCTTCCCGAAGGTAAAATATTTGTTGAAGGTGACATCTTGACATATATCCACTTCTATTTGACTAGGAACATATATTCTATATGCCTTATAGGTGTAATTGTATCCCACAAATGTTCCCTTCACTCCAAAAGCATCCAATTTGCTTCTTTTTTCTTTCAGCACATGAAAATATATGGGACTTCGAAAAATACTAAATTGAGAAACATCATGTTTCTTACCAGTGAAGACTTATTTGGGAGTTTTTGGGTCCAATGCTGAATATGGTTATCTATTTTGAACATACACAACAGTGTTGGCAGCTTCTCCCCATAGGAACTTTGGAAGACCTTGGTCATGGAGCATGACACGGGAAGCTTCAAGAATGGGTCAATTCATCCTTTTAGCAACACCATTTTGTTCAGGAGTATATGTAGTAGTTGTGTCCCTCTTAATGTCAACATACCTGCAAGAGTCTTTGAACTCATTTGACTCATATTCAGTTCCATTATCGGTCCTCAAAATTTTTATCTTCTTTCTTGTTTTATTTTCAACCAAGGCCTTGAAGATGCAGAACCATTTGAATACTTCATTCTTTTTCTTCAAGAAGCATATCCAAGTCTTGCGAGAGAAATCATCTATGAAAGTGACATAATATAAGCATCTTCCCAGGGATGTTACAGTCAACATACTATATATATTAGGATGAATCAATTGTAGAATATCAAAAGTCTTGGTGACACTTGAGGGGAAGGGTCCCCTTGTATGCTTTCCTTCGGCACAACCCTAACATACACCTTCATGATCATATTTGAAATCAAACATACTTTTCACCACCTTTGTTTCTTTGGGAAGGGCTTTATAATGAAGGTGTGAAAACCTCTAGTGCCATAGCCTGGATTGAAGAGTTGTATTACCTGTCATGGCTCCCAATTAAGTTCCTCTAACTTGATAGAGCATATCGACCCTGAAACCAAGAGTGAATTTTTCTTTGAAATTCCTCTTCCAAATGCATACCTTTCCATCAATGAATTCCACATCGAATCCTTTATCTTCCATTGCCTATATAGAAACTAGATTATTCTTCAAGTCAGGTACATACAACACATCTTGCAAACGGAGGACTTGTCCTTGATTTAGATGAAGGGTCACAGTCCATGTCCCTTTCACGAGATATGGGGAATTGTCTCCAAGGATAATTTCCAAATTTGTATCCTTTTCAATCAAATCAGAGAGGGCCTCTTTATATGCAATGAAATTTCTTGAGACACCACTATCAATACCCCAGTTATACAGGGTGTCGGGAGGAGATGCAGCAGAGATGGAATATATAAGAATACATTAATTTTTCTTGTTATCAACAACATTAGATTCATAATACCTAGAGTTATTTGTCCTCTTGAAATATTGACCATTTCCATTTCCATTTCGATCAGAAGGAACCTTTCTCTTTCCTTTGTTTTTGAACCTGTTGTTCCTTTGATTTCTATTCCCCTTGAATTTGTTATTTTTGTTATAGTCATCATTTCGGGGAGATTCCCTTTTATTGGGACACTCTCTAGAATGTGACCAAACCTATTACAATTGTAACATCTACCTTTCCTTCCTTCCAGAGCCGATGTTCCTTCATTTCTCGGACCAATGTTATTCCTCTTCTTTGCATGAGCAGTGAAGGCAGTAGGTTCACTTCTATATCGATTTGAGAGATGGTCTCTCTCCATCATCCTTGTCTTCTCTTGATCACATCTCATCAAAAATTCCTCAAAATCAGGAATCATACTATTATTTAGAATACTGGTATTCAATACATACCATGCCCGGGGAAGTCCTCCAAGAGAAATGAGAGTGAGCACTACGTCAAACATGACCTTTCTACTTGATAAGTGACCATTCTTGATTTCAGTGAGCCTCTTGAAGTAGGATTGGACGAAATCTCCCTTGTCCATATTGATGTTCTTCAAATTGTTCTTAAAAAGGAGAATTTCATTAGCATTTCTAGCCGTGGACATGCTAACCAACTTATCATACATCTCCTTAGATGTGCCCATCACAAAGATATAAATAACCAAGTGCTTGTGAATAGAATCCTTGATGATCTTCTTCGCCTTGTTTTCCCCTTTCTTGTACTTTGTTTTAGTGGGAATTAATGCATTTGATGGAGGCTCAGTAATATTTCCCTGCAAATAATCCATAACATCTTGTTCCTCCAATGTTAGATCCAAGGAAATTTTCCAAACATGATAATCAGAATTATCATTGAGCTTGTCATCAAATTTGAAGTATGATGAGGAAGCCATTGACCTTGGTCCTTGTCTAATCAAATTTTAGTGATTTCTATTCTCACTCTTGCTTGGGCTTTGTTGTCACGTCAGATTTGATAGCCTGTTAATTTTAGTTAACGATGATATGTTCTATGCTTAGAGAAATTCACTTCAATCTTTCTTATTATCCCAATTTAATTTCCTATTTAGAAATCAAAATTAACATTGACAGTAAATGTTGATAGAACATAAACAAATAACTAGAAGACAAGCCAAGAGAAGAGGACACAATAATTTGGTAGATGCCACGGAAAAAGCCCCAATGTGGGGAAAACCCTTTGGTCAAATATTCTTATTATTCTCCAAATTTAGCATTGAGAGAAATTACAATTTACAATAGTGAACAAGATTCCCTAGCTAGCAAATTCAATGTTGGTCAAACCAGAAATATTCCTCCCAATGGTGCTTCGTCAAAGCCAGTCAAACTTGGCCTCAAGAAACAGTCAAATTTAGCCCAAAAAAACACCGAAAATCCTTGGTCAAACTTGGTCAACATTTTAGTCAAACTGCGGTCAATGTCTGTGGTCAATTATATGGTCAACGTTGTATTCAAACAACCAAGAAATTCTCTATTTATATGCCACCAAAATCGGCCTTTGAAACTCGGAATATGTCTCAAAAATCGAAGTCAAAGTATGTGATTTGATCCAAGGTCAATGCTAGTCAAGGCTGCTATAGAAACCGTTAAAAAATCCGAAAATCATAGTTTCCCTTTAACACATACATATGAGAGAGAATGTCTTCTAAGGTTGTATGAATTAATGAGATGGAGAGAGAATGTGAGATGAGATGATATCAAAAATGAAGTTTGAGTCTCTCCTTTTTATATCCACCAATGAGGGTGTGTGACACATCTTTTGGGGCTTGTGAGACTACATTACATTTCTAGTTAACCTTGACAATTTGCACATGTGTGAAAAACAAATTCAAAGTCCAACTTTTTCTCATCCAAACAAGATGATATTTAGATCAATATTTCACCTCTCCAAAAGAGGAATCCAACAAAAATATCATCTCCATAATATGAGCATTACAAAGTGAAATTTTTCCCTGGATGCGAAATTTAACAACCCCCAACCAAGAAAAGCCATTTTGGGATCTTGTGATTTGATGTGAGCTATCATAGGAAAGTTCCTGAAAGGCATGCCTTGGTTATGTTGTTAAAATTTTAGGCCATTAAATTAAGGTCAAATTTTGAAATTAGTGTACATGGAACAATTGTGTGTGGTGTAATTTGAGGGTCTATATAATGACAAGTCAATAAGAGGACAAAATTGGCTACATACGTGGTGAGAGAGAGATTATAGGAAGTGAAAGGTCATTGGAAAAATAAAGAGTCATAGAAATTGGAATGTTTAGTGTTAAATCAATATTATATGTTCACATGATTCCAAAGCCATTTTATTTTGGTTCATCTTTCTAATAAAATTGTCAGTGTCTCTGATTTCCTAGTATTTTTGTATTATTTGAATGATCTAGAATGACATTTAAGAAGAAATGATTCATGGAAGAGATGAATCCCTTTCCCTCCAAGAGAATTTTTTTTCACCCAGCCCAGTGAGTGACATCAACAAGAAGAAATACTTTGCTAGTAGAAATCACAAGTACAATGGCTCAAGAAGGAGAACACAACTTGAAATTCTTCCATAACTCGAAGATTTGACATTGGAATTGTAATAGAATTACTCATCTCAAGAAAAATCAAGGTAATAATCTAACTTATCATCAACATATTGAGCACAAACCAACAATTTTTTTTTTGTCTCTCCTCTCAAAACTCAAATAGGATGGTTTCACTACCATTCACATGATCACTAAACACTTCCCCTAACTAGTCTTGAGAGAACATGCAGCGAATCCCATGAGACCCATCACTTTAATAGATGAAAAATTGACTGTCATGGATATGCCTGCTAGAAAATATCCAAGTCTTAATGTTTTCACCACAAATTTATTCCACCACATTTGGTTCACCATTAAAAATGAGGTCTAGGAATTGAATGAAAAGTTACACCAAATTTGAGGATCCTTTCCAACCATAAATACTATCTTCATCACTCTAATTTGAAAAGAGTAAAAAGAGCTCAATCCCTCCAAATTCCAAGCTATAGGTCTTTGCTATGTTATTTAAAAAATGCAATGAGAGGGGTGCACTAGTTGATGTTGTAATACAATTATTGCAATGTGTAGATCTAGGCAACTCTTAAGGTTTCCATATCACACTGGTACTAGATCTAACACTGGTGGGTTTTTACAATAAAGGGATCTATACCTTGGCTCATTTAGGTTTTTTAATTTTAAACTTCCATTATATCTACTCCCTTCAACCACCAAAAAATTGTGACATGCATATTTTTTCACTAGTGTGGTTGATTACAATCAAACTACAAGATGCAGAATTTTGGCTCCATTTCCACATTGGGGTGATAATAGTGATTTTGTGCAGTATTGTAGGTGTTATACCCTCAATAGGTTGTCCTTCCATACATATCAAAGACCTATCTTACAAGGAAATTTTTTCCTTTCCTAGGAACTAGATTGAAGCCTTCCATCAGAGGCCAATTATTTATGCCATTTCTGAATTGGTATCATAATAGTGATTTTGAAAAGTATTGAGGAATTCATGAAAATTTTATTTTATGATTTGTTAAAACTCACTTGGATTCACAATGCTCATGGAAAAGGGATATCCATTAGATGTAAAATATGCTTATTTGTTTTACAGCCTTTAGATCTACTTATGTTTCTTCACGGCATATTGACAGTCACAGAATTAAATTTTTTGTGCAAGATCTAGCATAACAACAAGATGCATTTGCACAACCACCACATTTGGGAAACTGTGATGGTCATGTGCAAGAGCATGTAGCATGTTCTCCAACTATCACTGGTCTCTAATCAAGATATCTTACTCCTATTAATTTTTTTGTAATGTCAATGATCTTTATTTTGCTCCAACATCTTCTTTATCACATAATACTCTTCTTGCTAACCCTTGTATTATTCATTAAGTTATGTACCTCTAGAATTAGAATTGGATTGGGTAGCTACATAGCAACTTTGAGTTTTCTTCCAGGTCTGGGTACTTATCTATGATTTATGGCACACATGTAAGCCTCGAAAGCATGAGAATGTGCAAGAATAAACTCTTGGGATAAATAGCCGTTTCATTATAAGGGCTTCTCTTACGTTGATTTCATAATGTCAACAAGGACGTTTTTATATAGCTTGACACAAAGAGAGTTTCAGGAAGGACATTTGTTACCATGCATATTGATGTGCATTTGTGGCTTCTTCAACACAAGCGTACACTATAGTGATGATTCGGTTTTGTGCTTGTGCTTAGGTGAGAGATGGAATTTTATGAACAATGTTGGTCAATTTTCCTAGAATAGAGTTTATATCGTTATCATCCTTGCTGGCATGCGAAGTGTTATTAGACCTTATATATTCTTACGTTGTATATGTATTGATTAATTTAGTGAAACTAGCACCTTCCCATTGACATGTTTTCATCACAAAATTGCCAAATGCTATAAAATGGTTGGGAAAGGTTGCAGTGAGTGAAATCCATTATTTTTTTCTCAGGAAGACACCATGCTTCTTTCAAGTAAAATTTCTAGTACTGCAATTCTCAGGGTACTTCAGGACTTGAGCTCTCTTGCTTCCTCACTTACAAAGGAAAGGACCTTATAGAGATAATGATGAAAGTATTATTATAAATAATAGTCTAAATTTAGTTGTTGAAATTCTATGGGAACAACTAGGTCTCTGCATCATAAAGATAGAAAAACTGGTCATCTTCATTGTCTATTATACCTACGTCTTCTGGTGCTAATGGAGTTTTACTCCCTATGCCACTAGGCACACAGAAGATATTGCCATAAATTGATGTATTTTTGTAATATGTGAAAAGTTGCAACCTCATAAAATGAGACTTACATAGATAGAATACACCAGTGCTACTGCTAGTGAGATAAAATCAGCTGAAAGTTCATCTTATTCCTCAGTGCTCAATATCCCGACCCATTGATTACACATAATCCAAGGGAATATCATTCACTTGAAAATTCAAACAACTAATAAACTCAAGGTAGAAATCTCAAGATGAGTCCACACGTGCTACATTATTAGATTGACTTGCTAAACTGATATCCTATTGCTTGTTCAGATTGCTGGGTGTTTTTTTTATTTTACACTTTAAAAAGATGCCCAGCCCATTTCCTTGTAAACACTACTAAGTATAGGATGATAATATGGCCATTTTCCTAGATTGGATCCCAACTATCTATTTCCTCTGCTTTTAGGGATATGGAAAGTTAAGTGCATTCTATGGGAATTCGATTGCTTGTTTCTTTGTCTCAAGCTATCTAAAAATGTCCTTGTTGAAACTATGACATCAAAGTAAGAGAAATCCTTATAATGAAATGATTATTTATCTCGGGAGTTTATTCTTGCACATTCTCATGCTTTCAAGGCTTGCATATGTGCGATAATTCATAGACAAGTACCCGGACTTGGAAGAAAACTCAAAGTTGGTATGTAGCTACCTAACCCAATTCCAATTCAAGAGGTACAAACCTTAATGAATAATAACACTCAAAGTGTTATGCTTCTAATGAGATCAATTCCATAGAAACAGAGATATCAACAAGTTAAAACTCAATTCATGGACCATTGAAGAGTTATATTAAGAATTGAATATTGTAATGAGAATATACTAATTACACCAATCTTATCTATGTAATCATAAGTAACATCTCACAAACACGTTTGGCCTCTATCTTTTATTTTTTACTAAAGATGCATGAAACATTATATACACATAATTAAATATTTTGGGAAGTCCATTGAAATGTGGAACATTACTATGAAAGATAATTTAAGAATTGATATAACCTACATTAATTTTTTTTGCATTGAATTGTTGTTGTTTTCAATATTTTTGTGTTTTTGCTAGAATTAAATCCACTACGCACTAGATTTCCTTTACCCTACAATGTTCTTTCGTGATTGTGTCCTTATAGTTGTTGGAATAATTTCCATTGAGGTCAATGAGTGAATGAGCCATATGCCTTGAGAGGCTTGATCAGCATATCAGTGGGATTCTCAACATATCTGTGTTATTGGTGTTTTTGTTGGATGTTGGCGTTATATTTGACATCACAATAGACCTGTTCAAAATGTTGATCATTGATGTGATACAATTTCCAGCATGATTTCAGTTAATGTAGTTGATGATAAAAAAATTGAAATTGAACTTTCCATAAACAAAGAGTATGAGGAAGACTCCACTAAATTTGGACTTGCCTCCTAAAGGACTCGCACTAGTAATAAATTCTATCAATCACTCAATTGTTAGCTTGGAAAAATTAGGAATTAAAGCTAATTCTCATGGATTATTTCATAACATTGATGGAACCAGGTTCAGTCCAATTTAAGAATTAGTGATTTTTCTTAATACATCAAATGAAACTGTTCATTCTTCATTTGAAAATGTCCTTAAAAAGGAAGCATAAGCTATGAATAGGTCCACAAAGATTTATTAATTATTTAATAATTGACCCATTAGAGACACACTACGATGTGATGTTGAAAATGAAGATGAGGGTTAGGAGGCTATAGAGATTTTGTGCACAACAGGATATACTGTGCTAAATTTTCACACAAAGAGGAAATCAATTATAGAACAAGATGGTGACTAACAAATTGGCTATGTTTCATAGCTAGGAAGATGAGCAACTTTTGATAGTTATGACAGGTTAGCACATCATGAACTTCAAAAGGTATCATAGGAACTTGTTACCACTCAATATAGCTGGGGTTTGGGGAGGGGTACATATGGGACTAATACTAGACCAAAATTTAACAATAATGGGACAAAGGCCCACTGTCACCACAACCTATGTCCCTTTTTGTTCTCGGATTTTCACCGACGGGAGGAGTCCTAGTAACCCTCACTTGAGATAGATGTATCTCTGAGGAAGTTATTAAGTGAGGCAAGGTTTATCATTCAAAATAATTTTCAATGAAAGTACAAGCTTTGGGAGAAGCTAGGGAGACTTTTCAATAAAAACCCCTTGAAAGAAGATCTATACGAGACCTACGGTTGAAATATTTTAAGATACAATGGTTCATCCAAGATCATGGTAGATAATAGAAAAGGCTATGAGGGACATACTTCAACAAGTAATAAATTTCAAGCCTTCAAGGAACCCCCAACTTGAAGGATTAGCCTCTAGGGTTCCCTCTTGGTGTGATAGTTAGAGAATCAATTATATTGAAATTCCATTGTCACAATTCGTTCAAGACTGGAGGATGTCTAGAGGAGACAATAAGGAATAATAGTGTCTAGAAGAAATTACAAAATCCCCCTCCCTAAAATTTGGCACCAAGCCCTAGAAAACCTTTGTATCCTTAAAGGGACAAATTTTAAAAGAGAAAAGAGGAAAATTTTATGGATTAGATCCAGGTTTGACCACAACGAGACTTCACTAGTGCCTAGATCATTGGGAGTATGGATTCATGGGTGCTTATAGTAGACTAAATTGACCTTCATTGAGGCTAAAAGAGGAAACCCTAAGTACCCCTTTCATCAATTACCTTCATTAGCATTACTTAATGGAGTTGCATGGATAAATTATAAATTTTTTCCCACTAGCAGCATTCGTTTCATATCATTAATGAGCAACACATGCAAAACTTCCCAAGGTCACAATTTCACACTAGATCAAGTAAATTAGGGCATAAATATTCACTATGAAAAGGAATTCAATGGATTAAAAATTTACATAAAGATATTCCACAGGAAAAAGCACTTGCTAGACAATATGAAGTATATCCATCCATCAACTATGGATTTAGAAGCTCCAAAAATATATCAATAAATCCATACATCAAAGTGCATCCCAAAAACATCAAATATTCTCCAAAATTGCAGGTTTGAATCCTCTAATGAGGCTAGCGAAAAATTCTGAGTGTGATGGTTTGTAATGAGAGTAGGTGTCATGTATTTATACAAGCTCTAAAAATTCAAATTTCGAATTATGGAGCCCCTAAAACATAAAAAATGATGTGAAGACCCTCGGTTTTAAGTCAACCAAGATAAATTAACAATTAATGAATAATTAATCTCATTTTTACCTCACATGGGGATGTTTTCATCCATGAGAAGTGATATACAAGGCTAGTGTTCAGGCCTCTTGTGCTCAAAGTGTGGAGAGGGCCTCAAAATCAACAAAGAAGAGGGACATGGCCTCCAAATGTTACAAAACATCTCCAAACCACTATGCGAGACCTGTGGTGTCAAAATGGGTCTCATGTGTCTCCAAATGGATCAATATCAAGTCAATTCTCCATTAATGAGGGCACGAAGATGAGAGAAGCCATCCCATGTTTCTATGGATGTGAAAAAACCTCCTTTAGGCCATGGATCAACTGCCATATGTCGGGTGTCGATGTGTTTCCAGTTAGGAAACATGGTCCAACTGCATCATCTTTATGTTGTTGGGGCATGAAAACATAATGTATGGTGCTGAAAAAGCCCATAGTGGAGCAATCAATGCTTTGCAATGGTGGAGGCCCATGGCTCTCAATGCCCACCCTACAAGTGCCATATGACCCTCTAGAGGGCTTAGATCCCTTATAGGGAGACCAATTTCAAGATGGAGATCCACCTGCAATCCTGTATAAGATCCAATGGGTCCTCCTCACCTTCGAGTACAACAATATATTGGTGTAATTAGGTAAATAAGCTTACTAACGAGTGGAAAAAGTAGATACTTCACAGTGGAATTCCATTCCAAATGGGCTTTAAAATGTACACGTGTTACCAAGCTCAATAAAAGAGGTTAATAAAGGACCTTATTAGGTGGTTTCAACGTCTAAGGGGGTGACCGATCCATGATACATCCATCAAATGGAATTTTTCATGTGAAATGATAATGGAACGCAGTTGGGACAAAGGGAATGCTCCAAGCCACATGCCATGGTACTAGGGTAGCTATGATTAAGGAAGCCCACACATTGGGTATATGGATGTAATATGTAGATTTATACAACCAAATTTAAGTCTAGTTTAGACATCCAAACAAAGAAATTACTAAACTCTCTAGGACATATTTGAAGTGTGATAGAATCCTAAAATTTTGATACCTGTAGAGAAAAAAGAAAATATTTTCCTATTAGCTTTTTTTGGTGGTTGTAAGGTGGCATTGGTGCCTCCCAAAGAAAAGGGGAATATGGGGTCAGAAAAGACTCTCGATAGGACAAATTCAATGAGACAATGACTTTGGTAACACTCCAACTTGTAGCTTTACTCAAACCTTTTCCTTTTGTCCTATACTTCAGAAATTCATCAAATGGGTGATCACAAGTGAATACAATCTCCATTATTATGGATTTTTTATTGATCATGGAAAATTTACTCATGCATTCAACCAAATGTAATGAGACATACAATCATGTAAAATAATCAATGGAAAATACCAAGAAAGAGAAATTGTATTAGTTGATTTACCGTCCCATAATCACCATCAAAGCCAGTGACAAATATATATTAGAAAGTATACCATTCTTCTATAGGGTGTTCAAACTTATGATGTGAAATGATAAGCAAATCCCTGAATAGGTTCATCAAACTTTAATGATCTCAAAAAATTATGATGAAAACTAATGAAAAACTATAAACATGAACCTCATCATAAGTACAAGTGACAAGAACAACGTAAATTATGAAACAGGAACTATAAACTCAAAACGAGAACACTAGCCAAAAAAACTCCAAATAACATGAAAAAACAACTTGTAAACGAAAAGTGGTGATGCTCTAAAACAATTTTTTTTAGGTAATTTTTCAACATGTTCAAAAAATGGCTGTGAAAACCAATTTTTGTGTGCCAAAAACACCCTCAAAACTAAAAGTGAAGATGTTGGAATAACATTTTTTTAAGGATAAATTGTCAACCCTTTGAAATACTATGTAAAAGATAAATTATCATCACTCCAAAAAAAACTTAAAATTTCAAAAGAAAAATGAAAAAAAAAATCACAAATAAAAAGAAGAGTTTAAAAAAAAAAAAGTAAATAAAAATATTTGTTAGAAAAAAAAAAAATCGACAACAAGAAATCAAATATATAAAAATATATAAAAAAGCCAAAAAAAAAAAAATCGAACATAAAAATAGAAAAAAAAAATTAGCGTGTAAAGATAAAGATAAAAATATTAAAAAAAATATTAAAAAAAAAATATAAAATATAAAGAAATAAATAATTAAACAATAAAAATATAATTAAAGAAACAATATTAACAAAAGAAACAAAAAAAATTAATACTTGTAAAAAGAGAGTCCATACAGGTGAAATAGATTTCAGAAGAGAGGAATAACCTGTTTCCGAGTTTTTTAATATTGGTTATTAAAAGACTCCGAAACAGGTTATTCCTCTCTCTTCTGAAATTTTTTTTACTTTATTAGACAATTAAAAATAATAATTACATTTAAAAAAATCAATAAAATAAAAAAATAAAAAAATAAAATAGTAAAAATATTCAAAATAAAAAAATAAAAAATATCAAACAGCTAAAAATAAAAAAAACAACTATAAAATATATTTAAATAAATGAGAAAAAAATATAAACAAATATTGAAAAAAAAAATATCTAACAAAAAAAATGTAAAAAAGAAAATAATTTAAAAGAAATTAAAAAAATAATCACAATTAAAATAACTAACAAAAACATTAAAAAGTAAAAAAATGAACACAAATATAATTAAATTAAAAATAAAATAAAATAAAATGACTTAATGAAACATTATTAAAAAAAATAAAAAATAAACCTAAAAACAAATTAAAATCTTAAAAAATTTAATGACAAATATATCAAAAAAAAAAAAAAAAAAGTGTGGCCCTCAAGCCCTTGGGCAGGCTCAACCTAATTCAGCTTAGTGGCCCCTCAGGCCCCTGGGTAGGTGTTAACACTGGAAAATCATATAGGAAGAAGATTGATCCGAATGGAAAATGGCATCCACCCATGTTATTTATCCACCCATGTTATCCATCCACCCATGGAATTTACCCATGGTATTGTAAATGGAATCGACCCATGGTATTCATCTACACATGTTATTTACCCATGGTATTGTAAGTGGTATCCACCATGGTATTGACCTAGGGTATCCACCTATGGTATTGTAACTAAAATAAAGGCTATAAATAACAAGCGTCAGTTTGTGAAAGGACAGATTTTCCACCACAATGTAGCTTCTACAGTTATTCTCTGTTTTAATAAAACAAGTTTATTTGTGGTTTTATTTCTTGTGTGTTCTCTCTTTTTTTCTGGCATTTATTTTTGCAGATCTTGTCAGATCCATTTCAATTTTTTAGATCTTGGGGGCCTCCCCCCAAGATCCCGATTATTCGTATCAGATTCAGGTTACGCCTCCATGGGAATGAGGGTTTGAAACATATTTCAGTTTCAATGTTTTGCAGCAATCTTCAGCAAACTCCATGAATTGTATTTTGGGCAGCGAGTTTGTAGATCAGATCTGATAATTTTGGTGAAAAATTTACAAAAACAAAGACCAGATCTGGATTCCTTGCGAGAAAATACTCAAATTCAAAAAAAAAAATTGGCCGAATTGGAGTTCAGATGAGGGAGATATCGCTGATTCAAAATCAACAATGTTGTAGCAAGTTTTTTGATGATAATTCATGGATGGCGGATCTCATATCATTTATTGCAGTTTTTAGTGGGAAATTTTAGATAAATGGTTACAAATCTGTGCACTCCTTGAAAAATCTCATGATTTCAAAAAACAAAATTGGTCGAATCGAAGTTCAGACGAGGGATTTATCGCTGATTTAAAATCAACTATTTTTCAGAAATTTTGTGACAGTGGGACAGTTCCAGCGTGAATCTGAGAGTCTAGAGTCTCCAGATAGCGGTTTCAAATGCATGAGAAGATGCATAATGATCATTCCATTTCCAAAAATAGGTTATAATAAATATTCCGAGTTATGCTCATTTTAAATCTGGAGCAGCATTTAAAGCGGGTTCCCTTTGGAGATGTGCCCTCCCACCCTGATTTAGTAGGCACCTGCTTCACATTCATCAGTTTCAGCATAACAGTGTTTGGCTTGGGTTATTTGGAGACGTGCCCTCCCATCCAAAGCTTTGTAGGCACCTACTACTTCATCAAAAATCAACATCACGGTTATGGGTCAACCGCACAAAATCCTTTTCATCGAAGTCCATTTGCTAGGCTGCACACTGTTAGTAACACAGTTGGTCACAAGCATTACAGGGCATCTCTATCCTTAGATCTTCTTTTTTCATGGTTTCGGTTCATCCACAAACCCACACTTCATCGAAGTCCATTTGCTAGGCCTCACACTGTCAATATCACAGTTGGTCACAAGCATTGCACGGTATCTCTATCCTAGAATCTTCATCATCATGGTTAAGGGTTAACTACAAGAAAACCCTTCTCTTCAATGGTTCTTCATATTCAACAAAGGCTTCTAAATATTTGAAATGGATCTGACAAGATCTCCAAAATTAAAATGCCAGAAAAAAAGAGAGAACACACAACAAATAAAACCACAAATAAACTTGTTTTATTAAAACAAAGAATAACTATAGAAGCTACATTGTGGTGGACAATCTATCCTTTTACAAAATGAGGCTTGTTATTTATAGCCTTTTTTTGAGTTACAGTACCATGGATGGATACCATGGGTCAATACCATGGGTGGATACCACTTACAATACCATGGGTAAATGTCATGTGTGGATGAATACCATGGGTCGATTCCATTTACAATACCATGATTAAATTCCATGGGTGGATGGATAACATGGGTGGATGAATACCATGGGTGCACGCCATTTTCCATTTGGATCAAAGACATTAGAAATAGCCAAGAAAAAGATACAAATAAAGATTTACAGGGAAGAAATACATTAGGGGAGCTAAAAATTTAAATTTTCGAAAGGCTAACAAAGAAATTTTTGGACCGCACACACGAAGCACTAGCCCTAAGCGAGCATTGCAGATTTTCCTTCAATAGTCGCGAAGAGCATGACTATTCCTCTAATAGTCATGCGGTCCTAGAGATGCGGAATGTCACTATCCAAGACCACATGGCACACTTGGAGAAAAAGGTTCTCACTCTACCTAACCAAGTATAGTTGCCTTTGAACCACCTTGAGTCTTTAGTGTAGCACAAAAAGGAAACATACCCCCACTATTGTGTCACCATCCATCTTGGACCACGAGAGGGAGGGAAAATTTGAAATTGGTTTATAAAATCCAAGCCATGGGAAGAGAAATGTTAAATTTGGGCAACTAGGTCCAAAATTTGGGTTGTTCTCCTTAGGTGACGATCCTAATATTTCTTAAATGTCTTAAAGGACATGTCACACACCCCCAAAGATGCCTATATATTGGAGAGACTTGGAGTTCATTATACACAAAATGTGTGGAGGATTTTATTCTCTCTTGATGGCGTTGGAGCTGCGTTCTTGGTGTTGCATATTTGTGGAGTATTTTTTGTCTATGTTGTCTTGGGGTTGTGTGTGACACACTTGGCTGAATGACCTATTGGAGACTTTGCTGGTTGAAGCATCCTGCTGATCGTCGTAATGCCACCATTCATTATCTTCTATCTTCTATCTGTTTTGGCTTGTCTTCCATCAATCTATTGGTATGTTATATCTGCTTTAGTATTTTGTGCCCTAATCTGAAATGGCATAGAACATGTTCAAATTAACATGGTATCAGAGCTGAGGTGAGGAAAAAGCACAATTTGTGTTGAAAAGCAATCAACGATATATTAATCTAACAAGTGCAACACATCATCAAGGAGCATAATTCTTCTAAAATAAGTTACGAATCTGAGGCTAGGCATTCAAAGGAAAAGAGCCGAAGTTTTTCCTTGTTTGGGTATAGTATTCTGTGGATGGAAGGGCTGAAATTATCTATATTATATAAATTTTTATAGGATGCTCGGAGGAATTTTTAGAGGCAACTTAAGACTTCAGATGCCCTTCTACATCAGGCCGCAATTCAGAGAAGTATTTATGTGTTTCTTATTTCAGTTTCAGCCGCAGTAAGGGTTTCTACAACAACATGTTGCAAACACTTGTGAAAAGGATAAATGAGCCAGTTAGCATCCATCATCTCAGCCGCAGTCAGCCACAGGAAGCCACAGTCAATTCAATGGGTGGTCTGTCTCTAAAAGAGAACGCCACAGGCCTCTCAAGCCTCACTAAAGCTTGCCATAGAGAATTAAGGGAGGTCGTGGTATGAGGAAGTTGTTTTGGAGGGCTATTAAGGAGCCGCAACAATCTGACGTAGGCCGCAGACCTAGCCTCTCCAAAACAGGCCAATGTGAAGGTTTTAAGGGTTGCCATCTCACCTTGCCTTAGTCATAACCCTAATTAAGGATCTGATGAAGGAAGAGGATATGAAGATAGGGTACGCTGATATCGTGGAGAAATGGCAGCGTATGCTGCTTTAGGTGGGCCGCAATCCCCACCTCGTCTTTGGAGGATGCCGCAACCCTGTTTGATGTGTTCTTGCTGCAGATTGGAGCCGCTGTCTCAGGGGTAAGTTTGGGTCTATTGTTTTATTGCATGTCTGGTATTATGCTTGGATGCAGGGGTAACTGAAGTTACAGAAACATGCATAAATTTTTGAATGGGCCAAGAAGGCTAGGCAGGATTCTCTACCCTAGCCTCAGTCACTACCAGGAGCAACACTGACTCTACAGTGATTTAAAAGACTGGGATTTTCTCTGCTTTATTTGGACGAATTTTCGGGAGAAATTAGAAACAAAATTCTTTGTTTTTGTGTGTAAATGGGAACAATATATTTTTTTACTGGCTTTACTTTCTCTCAATTGGAAGGTCGATCTTTGGGCTGCGTTGTTAGTAGTTACCATAGGAACTTTAGCTAAGCTAACGACACGAAGAGCATGCATTCATCCATTTATGGCTTAATCAATTTCTAGGTAGAAATCACTATCGCCATCGGCAGAGATTCAAATCTTTTCTAACCTAGGCTGTGTATCATTTATAGTTCATCGTGGGTTCTGATGGGAGGAGTTTTATCCCTGTGGGGGACAAGTTACTACCAGAAATAAGGTGTAAAAGGCCTAAATGTGTCAGTCTAGAGCCCCAGTTAGTTGGGCATATAACAAGTGTTCATTAGCACGAGAATAATCACTAGAAATTGCACTACTGAAAATCACATTGGAGAGGATAGATAAATTTTCCAGCAAGAGGATTCAAGCTTGAAGTAATAAGATAGATAATTTCTTTAGTGTCTAACACTAGCTGAATTTCTCTTTCATAAGCAGAGATAGGTTGTTCTGAAGACTGAATGTCACATCACTATATTGATTTCAGCAGACCGTGTGTTAATCTGGGCATGCAAAAGAATTCTGGGCACTTCACTGTACGTGGGGAAGATTATCAAGCACTAGTCCCAGGTCATTATATACAGTAATCCCAGGTCAGATTGTTGACAATATGGGAAAATCTGTAAGCCCTAGTGAAAGTGACATTTTTCAAACAATTAGGCCAGTTTTGGTAGCCTTAGGAGCAGTTTTCTGAAATGACCAGAACAATGACAAATGGACAGATCTGGAAAATAAGAAGCAGTGCAGGATGAAATGCCAGATGTAGTAGATGAAGACCTCAAGTGTAGGATCATGAGAGAAGGAATCATGATATATTCTCCCTATTTTACAATGACATATGGAAGAATATGTATGACCATGATCTTGAATACTATATGGAAGTATGGAAATGATGAAGAAGATAGTGATGGGTATGATAAAATTATGGCAACATCATAATCAACGATATGAAAGTGATGATGGTTCTGTAGCCGCAAATTTGAGGAGCTAAATCTGTCATTCTATGTCATTTTCATCATGACAATGACATAGACAGTCATCCATGTTTACGAAATTCATAATAGTAGTAAGCTTGTGACAGTATCAGTTTTACATTGGAGCTTAATGATAAACTTGGAAGTGTGATCTGAGAAGTTTTTGCAGCCTTCAGTCATGTTGTTGGAGTCTTGAACCATGGTCGGCAAAGCCTGTGAAGTTTTTAACAAATGATGTATATGATAATATCACAGCAACACTAAAATCCATTATTTGACAACATGCGATAAGTGTTAAGATGCATGAGAGCTATACGATAGTATATGGCTATGAGTCTTGAATGGATTTGACTGTGGGAGAATAAGACTCCTTTCCAAGTTGATGTCTGGGATGCCCTCATTTGAAATAGATGTCTTCTCTCACAAGAGATTAGAGAAGTTGGCATTAAGAGGGAGAATACAACTGTATATGCTCCTGAGTTAATATCATTGCTGAAAGAAGACCCTCATGGCTCAAAGATATATGGCTTCAGGGGGGAAATTCCAGTAGAAAAACAAGAAGCCATATAAATACCAGGGGTATCTAGCTGCAATGAGTACAATATGAGCCTGGATCATTTTAAGAAGCTATAAAGCATCAAGTCTGCAAGGATGTGAAGGTGATGTCTACGATATGGTCCCTAGACCACATAACAAAAATGTTGTCACCTCGATATAAGATCAAGCATGGATCTGATGGGAAAATGTGTTTCCTGAGACTTCTCTAGGAAGGCACTGATTATTATTGCACCTATAATTTATTATTACCCTTGCTTCTATGGAAGGACGAAATCTTCATCAGATGGATGTGTAGACTGCCTTTTGGCATGGTGCGATAAAGGAAGAGGTGTTTGTAGAGCAACCTTTGGGTTTTGATGTCCAGGATTAGGACACCCATATCTGCAGGTTGAAGAAAGCCCTTTATGGGTTGATGCAAGCACCCAAAGCTTGGTACGAGAGGATAAATAGCTACCTGATGAAACTGGGCTTCACTCATAGTAATTTTTACCTGAACCTTTACTTCAAGGTTGATAGAGAGAAGCCTGTCATTTTAGTGTTGTATATGGAAGACCTCTCCCTGACAGATACTTACCCTCTCATTCATCAGTGCAAGAGGGAGCTCGCTGTTAAGTTCAAAATGAATGACCTAGGACTGATGCACTATTTCCTAGGCCTTGAGGTCTGGGAGAGACCTGGTGAGATTTTCTTTCTCAAGGAAAACACATTGTGAAACTTCTGGAAAGATTTGGTATGGTGGAATGTAAGTCCGTGTCGACACCAATGGAGCTCAACTTTAAGAAGTTGAGTGGTAGCACTGCTGGGCCCATGTTAGCAAATCCTACTGAGTATCGTCAACTCATAGGGGCTCTAATGTTCTTAGTGAACACGTGTCTGGACATATGTTGTGTAGTGAACACTCTGATTCAACACATGGTTGATCATAACATTCATTGGGTTCGTGCGATTAAACTCTTGAGATATGTCTGTGGAATGATAGACCATGGGCTGAGATACACTATAGGGAGCATGACACTCCTTGGATATACTAATGTCGATTGGGCTGGCAGTGTGGTGGATCGTAAGAGCACATGTGGATTCTACTTCATAAGTAGATCTGCTTCGGGCGGGAAATGGAAGTCAGTGGCCTTAAGCACCACTGAGGCCGAACACATTGCAGCATGTATGGCCCACTGTGAATTCACTTGGTTGCAAAATCTCTTCAGTGAGTTGTTCGAGCATGTGCTAGATGCTACCATTATCCTTTGTGATAACTAGAGGGGGATTTGTTTGTCAAAGAATCCTGTATTCCATGATTGATCCAATCATGTTGATGGCTAGTACCACTTTATCCGGGATATGGTACAGTGAGGCACCTTAAGGCTCGATCATATAGGAACTGATGAGCAGGTCGCGGATATTCTCACAATGCCCTTGGGGAAGGTCATATTCCTAACCTTCCATGAGAATCTTGGAATTGTGGAATGACCCTATTTTAGAGGGTCTTGTTGGACGATGAGCTCTGGGAGCTCTCGGGGGCCTCAGGGATAGTTCCTCAGAGCTATAAGCAACCACAGGGCTAGGCTTGCCAAACATTGTTGGTGTGATTCTGCCCCACCATTATGACGATTGAGTTGCTTCGCCTCTCATGATCTATGCCTCGTATGAATCTTACCCATTTGAGTTTTGGACTCATGGGAAGTACCTCTCATTTGGCCAGTAAGGTGGTAAATGAGAATAGAGACCATAGTAAGACTGATGGATGCATCAGAGATTGTCATAATCTCTATGTCTAGGATGGCATGTTTCCAACCACTTGATCTGGGATCAATTTTAGTGAGGTTTCAGACCTTCAACTGACTTCGGGTCAATGAAACTAAATTTGGGTTAGTATATGACTCTCTTGAGCCCCAATAAGGTTTTGAACCTCCAACTGAATTTGAGTCAGTGAAACTAACTTTGGGTTAGTATATGACTCTCTTGAGTCCCAGTGAGCTTTCAGACCTCCAACTCACTTCGAGTCAGGTAAACCAACTTCGGGTTGGTATGAGACTCTTTGTGAGTCCTCTAGAGGTTTCGGACCTCTCGGCTGAATCTGTCAGCCGGGAATGATGTCTTGGTGATTGACCCACTTCTGTTCTGAAATAAAGAGGCCAACAAAGAAAGTTACGGCGAGATGACGCACGATGTTTGGATTTCACTAGTGGACGAAGTTCTCCCTAGTTGAGAGGGAGTGTTAAATTTTGAAAACTAGGTCTAAACTCCTGGTTGCGTTGCTCAGATGAAGATCCCAATATTTTTATTGGATTCCTCTTTTGGAGAGGTGTAAGATTGATCTAAATATCATCTCGATCGGATGAGAAAAACATGTACTTTGAACTTGTTCCACTTATGTGCTAGGTTAGCCTGGAATATAATATATACTTAAATGTCTTAAAGGACATGTCACACACCCCTAAATATGCCTCTATATTGGAGAGACTTGGAGTTCATTATACACACAATTTGTGGAGGATTTTCTTCTCTCTTGATGGCGTTGGAGCTGCATTCTTGGTGCTGCATATTTGTGGAGTATTCTTTGTCTGGGCTGTCTTGGGGTTGTGTGTGACACACTTGGCTGAATGACCTATTGGAGACTTTGTTGGTTGAAGCATCCTGCTGGTCGCTGTAATTCCACCATTCATTATCTTCTATCTATTTTGGCTTGTCTTCCATCAATCTATTGGTATGTTCTATTTGCTTCAATATTTTGTGCCCTAATCTGAAATGGCATAGAACATGTTCAAATTAATAAGAAATGATTATATAGAACCTTGAAATAAAGATATAAATTTTAGATTTAGATAAAGGAGGATTCGTAAATGAGAATAGAAGTTTAAGGGAAAGGTGAAATCAGTAAATCAACAACTAGTTGTAATATCTCAGTCGCTCTAGTAAGACGTGGTCAAAAAGTGAGACACATTGTTATGCTGGCAAAATTGATCATCAGAAAACTAGTTTTTTTTATCCAGAGCAAGAGGATTGGAAGGATTTTTGTGTTGGCCATCCAACACCTCAATCCAATATCGAAGATATCACCACACGTCCATCGATCTACCATCCTTTGAGAGGGAAGAGAGGCTTGCCGAAAACATGAGGGGAAGAGACCCCCTTGTCTTGGATATTGGAGCTCTGTAGCTCGAATTGTCCACTACAAGAGATTTAGAATTGTATATTCTACTACCACAAAAACCTAAAAAGTGGAGAAAGCTCTCCATTATTGAGTTATTAGTGTGTTTTCTCTATTGAGCATGTTTCTTCTGCTTGTTTTTTTTTTTTCATTAATTACGTAGCATGCTATGTTTCCATTCAACTTAGCTTATTACATGTTGAATGTATTCCACTAACATTTGACAAACCACTTTGACCTATGAATTGCATGTAGGTAAGAAACCTCCCTACTAAGCAAAGTGTATTTCGCCCGCCCATGCACCGAATACACTACCACAAGAATGACGACTCCACTAGATTTTTTTCTTTTGAGTTCATGGTTGTTGATGCATGTCCTTCTTCCTTCTCAGCTTGCTGCAAAATCACTCTTGCCTCGTCTCCGCACTTTCAGTCACCCTCGGTGAGAACTTTTACTCAGAGAAGGAGGATTTTTTTTGCTTCTCCCCGATTGCACACATTCTATTGAGACATACGTGCACTTCACGACTATGGGTGGATAAGTCGCGCATTAGGCAACAAGCCCATTTTCACCTATTTTTTCTCATTTTTTGCAGTTGTAAAGTGTTGGCAACCCAAAATAATTTTTCCATCACTGTGCTCATGTATTTCATGACTGGTTAGGACGTTAATTTGCTAAAATTTAGCTTAGAAACTAGGTAGTTTTAATTTAATTTTTTTATTTTTTGAAAATCATGCGTAGTTTAAGTAGGGAAAAGTAAGTGGCCTGCAATCCACATATGTTGTCATATTTTATAATAAAATATATAGAAAACATAGAGCAATTAGAAAAAAAGTAAGTGGCCCATGTATCCACATATCTTTAGCTAATTCATGTTTTTTCAATTTTTGCATTAGATTAGTTCAAATTTCGCATTAGGAATTGGGACCAAGACCAAATTGTCGAAAAGAATGCAACTAACCTATGCCACCCTTGCACCTTACCGTGAGCCTGGGTATGCATATGAATGCTTTCCTAAGACAATTTTCTATCTCCCTATAGTGCAAACTTAGTCTAACTAGGAAAGGTGTAAGCGGCCCATAATCCGCACATCATTCTTTTTTGCAAGGAACAATAACACATAGTGTAATTAGAAAAGGATTGTAAAGGATCAGTGCATATCTACATCTTATAACTCTTGTGATTGTACACTCCAAATTACACACGAAGCATCAAAAAGTATTAGACCAAAAGGTACACAGTGTGTTGGGACCTTTATCCTCTTCTTATAGGTACTTCACCAAGGCACACCCTAAGAAAATTGAGACTCTCTAAAAATAATCAATGATCGAACTCACTAAATTCTCCCCACAGGAGCCAAAAAATAAATTATAGTGTAGGTTAGGACCATCGGGGGTAGGCATCCACCATGGTCATTCTAAATTTTGAAACAAATATGTTGAATTTTTAGGGAGCTTCAAATCTATCTATCCGGCCACGGAAAAAATACTCGAGCGTTACAAGAGACCCGTTTCAGAGGGGGTTAAGCTTAGGCCCAGTGCATGCGGTACTCTTTGGGGTTACCTGATCCATCTAGTGCTCGATACTGGTAGATGAATACCAATAAGATCAAGACTCGAATGCTCACGTGGGGTGATGGTACTTTAGTGGCCAAAACTAGGGCATCCTTCCCTATAGGTGACGTCACATGCAACACTAGATCCTCTTACCATTACCTTGGTCGATTATTCAGCTACTAGAAGGCGTCACGAGTTCTTTCGGGACATTAGTCCCATTACCCATTAGAAGACATCTTCACAAGGCCCAGTTACATTGACAGTGTAAGGATGATTAGGTCTATTTATTCTTTTTAGAATCATATGCAAAACTACCAACCCATATTTCTTTCTTGCTTGATCACATAGCATTAAATTAAAGGAAAACATACCTCTTATTTTTTCTCTTTTTTTTATGCATGTGATCATATTTTCTTTGATACAAATATTCCTTCCCTCATAAAACCAAAATTATCACCAAGATTAAGCTATTCAATACCATAATGGACCCAACGAGACCTCGTCGATATAGGATTTTTTTGGACATCCCACCATTAGAGAGAGGAGTACTAGGTCTTTTTCCATGTAGGTTTCAAATATGACACACCACTGTCATTATCGGTTCATCCTTTATTAGGTAAATTGTGATTGGAAACCCCCAAGTGTCACCCAACACCACGCCAGTGGAAACCCCAGTAGGGTCACCACACTCAACTACTCCCACAACCTCCAGAGGGAAGAGGAGGGCTATCCCTTCGGGGATTCAATAGAACATTCATGAGGGAACGCCACCGGGTAATATTCCCTAGGCACCCCCCATAAACCATCACACTCAGACACCTTTGTTTCCATAGTACACAATGGAAACCAATACTCAGTTAACCTTTTTACCGTCACTAAATCTTCTAGATCTAAAAAAGTTAACTAATGACCCCATTGCACATAGCCTTAATTGGCCTCCCATGCCCACGAAGCTCCCTTCGTATATACCAAAATTCGAAGGGAAGAAAATGGAAGACCCATGAAATCATATTATGACTTTCCACCTATTGTGTTCATCCAATAGTATCATTGATGATACTATTCGACTGAGACTTTTTCAAAACACCCTAACAAGGCCTGTGACAAAATGGTATGTCGAGAAGCCTTCTGCTTCACATGGAACCTTTAGCGCACTTGCTACCATGTTACTTACTTATTTTCAACTACCCATTCACCATTATTCAGAAATGGAACTGCTGATTCATTTTAGGAGAACACCAACCGTCCATATATCATACCATCTCTATGAATGGTGGTGACGTCGTAGTTTGTGTAAAGCCAAACTCGATGATGGAGTTTTGTTGGACTTATTTTTGAAAACTCTCACAGCAGAGATATCAAAAGACGTGGAAACACATAAACCTACCTTAGAGGAGGATGCCATCAGCAAAGCCCAACAACTTGAACTCATCTACACCTAGTCAAGATATATTTACAATGTCTTGCCAAATTCCCTGTGCCTGCAAACTTATAAATAGTTACCAGGTGCATCGAATACTGCAGACGGGTTGATCGGGTCCTTGATTGAAGGTCACCTAGGCAGCAGTATCTCGTACCCAGGATATTCATACGATTCTACCCAAAACATGATGCAACTTGGCTACCGCCAAATTCAATCTGCACCTTTCTAGAATATGATGAATAGGGTGGCACCATACCACAAAAAACAGGGACGCTTGTACCCTCCCTCGCAGGGGACCCAGTACTCAGCTAGGAATGCTGATGGAAGAGACTCCCCTAGCACACTTAAACCAACCAAGGAGAGGGGAACCTATATCCCTCTTTCCCCGCACAAAATACACCATCACAAAACTGTGCACTGGTGAATCTAGAGCAACCATCCCATGTGTTATCCATGTCTACCCCCCTATCAATTTTTGGCCATCAGCCCCTCCTGAACCTTTCAAATTTCCTGCTGTGGCCTAAGAAACCCTTTTTCCACTTACCGTTGCCCTCCTCCGCACCCAAATTTTATAATCGAAGGCTAAAAGGCTCGCTCTTGAAATATTTGAATCCGAGCCCCTTTGGTCCTAGCCTCCTACAACTAGTCTTTCACGTGACCAGGGCGCATAACCCTGTGCCAGATCAGAAGGAGCTCATCGTTTAAATGCTATTGAGCCTGCTCTCAGCCGTCAGATCAAACACAGATCAACGTTCCACGACCTGCCGCCCTAGTGGACCTCGCGCTGCGCATCGATGCCAAAACCGACCGGTTTATTTCGCACCACTTTTGCTGGGCAGGCGGTATTCCGCAAATCGCAGTGATTCCACACATCGCGTGACAAGTGTCCCAGTGTACGATCCCAATACCGCCCCATTTCGTGCATTAATGATCAGCATGGGATGCACAGCGAAATTGACGAGAACCGTTAGATTTGTAAACCTTCATCCAATGGTGGTCGCTTGTCAGAGTTGCATGAAAGATAGCCCAAGTTGAACGACGCCCTGGCCCACCATCTCATTGTTCCCCAATACAATTTTAGCCGTCGATATTTTTTTAAGATTGAATGGCCCAGATCATTCCCCTGCCACGCTGTTAACCCCATACTCCTCCACGTCATCACCCCCGCATATTTGTCACGTTTCATCCACCATTATGCATTTCATTTAATTTTAAATGTTTTACATTATAAGCCTTCGCTCGGCTCATCCACCACTATTCCACTGTGTCTTCACCACCACCTTGCGTACTACCGCCATGTTATCATGTCACTTTTTCACACAGCCACCTCCATTGCATTTCCATCCCCGTGCTCAGTTTTATTTAACACCTTTGTGGGTTTTGCAGGTTTCAGCGACGAGAAATTACCATAATTCACAGCCTCCATTGCAAAACTCAAGGACGTGTCAAAGGACTGGTTATCAAATGCATAATTCATGAGGAAAATCTTGGGCAGTTGTTGATGACACGACATCCATTAAAGAAGCAGGATAGAAAATCTGTCGAACCCTCCAGAGTAATCCAGAGGGAAGATTTTTGCAGATAGTGATTTTAATGCTGCGGCAAGAAAAATCAGTGGAGGATCTAGGTCTTCATTATTTAGCCTTGAAGAATTTAAATCTCAATTCAGTTATTTAAGGGAAGAGGGTACAATGTACAAAAAGCAATGCTCTCAAGGTATTATTTCAGCCGAGTTTTCTTCAGGAAAGTACAGAATGTTCATGAAGATTTACCCCTACGCCATGTTCCTGAAGAGATTTTCTCCCCAGCGCATTTATTTCATGGAGCCGGCCTCAGAGTACCTATAACACAACATATTAATTAAGCAACATGGGCGCGAATGTTTCTGCCATTTTGTTCAAATCAAACAATTAATCGTTTCCACCTACTTATTTTATTAGTTTCTCTTCTCCTTCCTCTATAAAAATGGGGAAGAAAGATATTGTAAGGGTTCCAGACTTTTATCAGAAAATTGTGCAGTGAAAGGCATTTTTGTATACATCTTGTAAAGCTTCTGTGTGAAGGCTCAGAGCCCGTAGGGTCTCAGTGAGGAGGATTTCTATCTATAATAAGGATTCTGGTCTTTGGTATTTCACAGTATGTAACTTTCTCTTATGTGTTTAATATAACATTTCATTTCATCCACTTTCTTGTATCATTTTTTGGAATGCGAGTGGCTCACTAGTTTGGTAAGGATTCATCCTAGTTGATGCCCATACTTAAATCAGTCAAGTGCTTTAAATATGGCTCATGCATGATATACTGTTCCATATTCATCTCAACCATCTTTCTGCTATATTAGTTGCTTTGGGAGGGTGCTTTTAAAACGCCATTATCATGTATGGATTCTTAGATTGATAAGCCCATATATGGTTCTGTTGTGTATCTGGGTATCAGCCCAATGTTGACTAGTATCTTCTTAACTTTTCTTTCACTGCATTCACTTTCTGATATTTGATTTCTGTGGCATATTATTTGAATTGTCCCTCTTTAGAGTAAATTTTCTCTTAACTGTCTGATGCTTTTATACTGGGGTTTTGCATCTTGTTCCTGCAACATTACTTTCTTTGTGGCAGTTTCTGTAAGTTTTGGTTCCATTTAAATTCATTTCCTTGTTTTACAAGAGATAGCAAGAGAGCCTTTTGGATTGATACCCAAGTTTTATTATAAGCTCCCTGTTATGCTAAGATGTCCTAGGCACTGGTCTATAGCAACTCTAGGCTGTCTCTAGGAGTGACAATATCCGTCGCCAACATCTTTCTAGTGCGTCTTCCGGGAGCGAATTTAAGAAAATCATTATCCCTGGGCCTCGAAAAATCATATTCACTCTCTAATCAGGTGAGCACAGAGAGTTGAAGAGTTGCATATCTCTCACCTTGGCGACTCCACTGTTGTTTGTTTGATAAATCTATTGGTAGTCCTGGCTCCTCGTAAGCCACATCTGAGGTCAGATACATCACAGTCAAAGACACCTTCAGTGTCTGACCTTGAGAAGATTGTACATAGAAGAAGTTGGAAAGAAAATAAATCAGTCTGTGCTGAGATCCCTGAATATTCTATAGAAGATTATCCATCCTCTTCTTCTCAAGAAATCCAAACAGAAAATCCCGACTCCACTGAGGAAAATCTGGAATATTACTCAGATAGTCCACCCAGGGGCAGTGCCATAATTAAATATAATATTTCTCCTACCCCTGAGGCTGAGGAAGTTAAGGAAGTTACAGAAGTAGCCCCTGTTAATCGTGAATTGTTTCCATCTACACCTCAGGATTCTGTACAATATATTCCTGTTGTTATTCATACTCCACTTCCACCTCCTCCTCTTCCTCCATTTGTACATCAGATTGTTGCACAACCTCCACCTCCTCCAATGGCTAATGTCCCAGCTTTTTTGTTGAACAAATATGCTCCCCTAGCATTGCCTCAAGTGTTAAATGATATGCCACAGGATTATTTGAAGATCTTGCCCAGATTCACAGGGGAAAATGAAATTGATGCATAGAAACATCTTGAGACTTTCTGTTCTTTTGCAGAGAACTTTAATGTGGAACATTTGGATGTGGTATTAAGATTATTTGTGCAATCTCTAGACGGTGAAGCCAGAAAATGGTTCAAAACACTAGGAAACCGTTCCATAACCTCTTGGGACGATATGGAAAATACCTTTCTCAGGAAATGGGGAGAAAAGAAAGATCATGGACAGTGCATTACTGAGTTCAATACACTCAAGAAGAAACATAATGAAGGGGTGTCAAAATTTATCAAAATATTTAACACGTTATATCTAAATCTCCCTGCAGATATGAAGCCTCATCAGAATGCTGCCAAAGTTGTTTTCATAGCAGCCTTTGACTCAGATTTTGGTTTCTCTCTCAGGGAAAGAAAGCCTTCCACCCTAGATGATGCTCAGTCAGATGCACTTGAATTGGAAGCAAACTTTGCTTCCATTGGAAAATTAAAAGTGAAAGTGGAACAAGATACCAGAAGAAGGGGTAAAGAGGAAGTATCTACTTCTAATCTGGACAAGGATTCAGATAAAATTGAAGAAATGAGCAAAATGATTAAGAATATTTCTAATAAACTGGTCAAGCTTGAACTGGAAACCAAGAACTCAGCTTCCAAGAATTTCCAGAAGGCTCAAAACAGGGGTTACAATCCTCAGTATAGAAAGCCACCCCTGCAAATACTGCCAAGAGAAGCAAGAGAGCAGCATGATCAGGTACCACACCCATTGTACCTGGAAGGCCCAGTAGATGATTCCACCGAAGATGTTTCCTATGAACTGCAAGATGCAAACCTTGCTTTCTCAAACAATGATGAAGTGGAATGCCCATTGCATGAAGAAGAAGTAGGGATCAAAGATACAGAAGATGCATAAATTGATCACTATTGCAAACAGTTTAATGATTTCATGCAAGCACATTTTAAAAGAAGATATGATCTCAAATATTCTAGGAAGAGAACTCAAACTCAGGATCAGGAAGAAGAGCCTCTCGAAAAGGAAGCACCTACTCAAAAGGGATCCACAGTGCAGAAAGTTACAGACAAAGGTAAGAGTCCTCTGAACAAACCTTTGCAATCTAATGATAAAACTCGTTCTTCTTCAAAAGTAGTCACCCCTCCTAATGCTGAGTCTGTATCAAAAGAAGTTAAATCTTCAGCAGAAAATAAATATTCAAGAGAAGTTGTAATAGAAAAGTCCCCTCCTGCTTTTAATCTGCAAAAAGAACTTGAGAAAGTCAAAATCCCAGTCCCCTTGACTGAGCTGTTGAAATAACCTGTATATCAATCTCAAGTCACTTCTTTATTACTCCCTCCTGAAGCACCAATAATTCCAGATAGTCTTAACCTCCAAGAAGAAAGACCCATGGTAGTCATTGGCCCACATTTCGAGGAGACAGACCCTTCTACTCCTCCTTTTTATGTGTCTCTAGTGATTCATGACCTGCTGTTACACAATTGTATGCTAGATTCTGGAGCTTCCCATAATCTTATGCCTCTGTCAGTCATGGAACAACTAGGACTACAAATCACGTGCCCATATAAAGACCTGTATTCATTTGATTCCAAAAGAGTTAAATGCTTGGGGATAATTAAAGATTTAGTTGTCAATTTGGCCCAAATTCCATCAAAAAGTGTAGTAATGGGCATCGTGGTGGCTGATATCCCGGCTCGCTTTGGCATGCTGTTGTCAAGGTCCTAGGGAACAAAAATTGGTGGGTCACTCAAATTAGACTTAACATATGCCACTATTCCAATTTTTGGCGGCCAGGAGAGGAGGTTATACAAAGAAACCATATTTGTCAAGATGGTGACTAAGGTTGACAGCTCAGAGAATTCACCAGTCTATAGTAAGGAAGGAGATTTATCATGTTTGATATTAGAAGAAGATCAAAATTATGCTCTGTTGGAAATATTTTCATTGATGGCAAAGGAGGCAGCACTCAGGCAAAAGAGGCACAGCGAAAGCAATAGAGGCAGCAAGAAGAAAGTCAAAATGTAACAGTCATAGAAGCACAGTGAAGAACCGTTATCGGAAGATAGAGACAGAGGCAGAGTGACAGAAGCAGAGATAGAGGCAGAGAGCAGTTACAAAATTCCGGGAATCGCACTCTCCAACCGGCGGAGCAGAGGCAGAGATAGAGGCAGAGAGCTGTTATAATTCCAAGAATCGCCCAACCCGGAGGACAGATATAAAATTCCGAGAATCGCCCAAGCCGGCAGATACAGTCATATGTATAATTCCGAGAATCACCCAACCCGGAGGACAGATATAAAATTCCGAGAATCGCCCAAGCCGGCAGATACAGTCGTATGTATAATTCCGAGAATCGCCCAACTCGGAGGACAGATATAAAATTCCAAGAATCGCCCAAGCTGGCAGATACAGTCGTATGTATAATTCCGAGAATCATTACCCGATGGGCGTTACATATAACATATAAACCATATTCCGGGAATTGCTTAACCCTTTGGCAAAGTATACATATATGTCTCGAGCGCACAAAACAAAGTTTTAGATGGTGGAACCTCTCCCCAATCGCAATCGGAGATCGCAAGGGCAACGGAACATCGCAACAGAAAGTTGCGATTGCGATTGAAATGCCAGACCCGATCAAGTTATATACCACAGTTAATTGCTAATCGCATTCGAGTTCCCAATCACATGTCTTTTGTAAAACGCTGCGATTGAAATGGCAGACCCGATCTTGTTATAAGCAGGAGTTAATAGATGCAAATCACATCCGTGTTCTGATCGCAATCGGAACTTTTCTATTATGCACCCCGATTGCATTTGTTTGAAGTTCCGGACCCGATGGGCTTATAAATTATGACCAACAAATGTTTCAGTTCCATGGTCAATCGCATCGGAGGTAAAGTGGAGGGCGATTGTTTATATAAAATAATTGTTGTTAGATATATAAAACATGGTTGCGTTGTATTAAAACATGCCGCGTGGTCCGTAGACCCACCGGCTCCCGCCTAACGGGAGGCGATTATTAATGTACTACAATTGTAATATATGTATGTTCCGGCCTGCGGAACTCGCCACATAAACAAGACACTTGCTGCGTGTAAAGGATTGAATTACAGTCAGCAGATTCATTTATATATAAAGCACTGGTATAAAAATAAAATAAAAATGCAGTTCATAAATTCAGGAGTTACGCAGCAGCCATAAACAGAAAGGCATACAGAGAAGAGAAAGGGACAAAGAGACAGTTAGAGAAAAGACAAATGCGCATCAAGCCAAGAGACAAAATGAGTGAGTTGGAGTTCACACTGTAATTCGAATGTAAATGTTTTAATTGTTTTTATTGTTTGTGATGCACTGGCAAGTCTCCGAGAGAAAACAAACTCCCACTGTAATGTTAAAATTGACACCTACAGTTATAATTTCTGAGTAAGCTGATAAAAGG
Source organism: Pinus albicaulis (assembly GCA_034641835.2). Classification (NCBI taxonomy): domain Eukaryota; kingdom Viridiplantae; phylum Streptophyta; class Pinopsida; order Pinales; family Pinaceae; genus Pinus; species Pinus albicaulis. Next base: position 246,105 of record JAXQQM020087495.1, on the reverse strand, counting down.
AGTGAGAAGGCAGAAGGCAAAGAGACATGACTTTCCATTTCGAATTCCAAGCAGAATACAAACAGTCATGTGAGGAAATCTATAAATAATATCATATTGATATGCAGAGAGAGTTTTTTTTTTAAATGAAGAGAGAGTAAATCGAGAGAAGGAAGAATATAGAAGAGTAAGACAGAGAAGATTAAGAAAATCAGAACAGAAGGAGAAGCTACAGAACAGAGTTGATATCTGAGGTAAATCAGCAAACTTTGAGTTTGATAAATTGAGGAAGTTGGAGCTTCCCTATCAAGTTGCAGCTTGATAGTCGTCAGTTGTAGCTGACTGAGGTTGGAGCCTCCTGTAGGTTGGTGCCTGCAGAAAACTGAAGGGAGTTGGTGCTTCCTTGCAAGTTGTAGCTTGCATAATTGAGGTAGGAGCCTCCTGTAGGTTGGTGCCTGCAGAAAAATAGTGGTGAGAGGGAGTTGGAGCTTGCCTTTGCATCACAACAATAATAAGATGTGGTTTTCTCCCTTTATGGGTTTCCACTTATATCTGGTGTCTCTGTGCATGATATTTATGTATTGATCCGATATGTATCATTTGCTTAATACCTGCTGCTCTCAAATTAAGTCTACTGCTCTATTAAACTAATACTTTCATATTACATTCTAAGATTACTCTCACATTAAATAGAGTTTGAAATGAAGGTGTAAATAAGTTTATTGAAAATTTTAAAAGATCAGGAATGTATTAAACTGATTCACCCCCCCCTCTCAGTTTAATTAGAGATTCAACAATTGGTATCAGAGCAAGTTCCTTTGTACAAGTCTAACAACTGAAAGGAGATCCTAGGTTCCCAAGATGGCTAGTAAAGAAGGATGCTCAACCAATAAAGCCCCTTTCTTCACTGGTGAAAATTATGCTTTCTGGAAAATCAGAATGAAGACACACATAATGTCTCTAGGAATAGAAGTCTGGGCTGCTGTGGAGTTAGGATATGCCCCGACGTCAACTGATACAGAAAAAGAAGCTAAAGAAAGCTTTGTAGCTAATGCAAAAGCCATGAATGCCATCCTGAATGGATTATGTGAAGCATAGTTTATTAAAGTAATGCACAAAGACACTGCCAAGAAAATATGGGATACTCTTGAAGGCATACATGAGGGAGACCAGAAAGTAAAAACTGCCAAACTTCAAGTATATAGAGCCTAGTTTGAAAACTTAAAAATGAATGATGATGAAGATGTTGGCAGCTTCTTCTTAAAAGTTGCAGAAATTGTTAATAATATGAAAGCTCTTGGAGAAACCATACCAGAAAGTATAGTTGTGCAAAATATTCTAAGATCACTCCCACCCAGATTTAATCCCAAGGTATCTGCAATAGAAGAGACAGCGGATTGGGAGACTTTGACCATGAACCGGATACTTGGAAATCTAACAGCCTATGAAATGAGGCTCCCAAAGAAGAAGCCAAGTACAAGGGAAGCAGCATTCAAAACAGAAAAAAGGAAAGAAGAAAAGGAAGAAATATGCTCTTGCTCTGATGAAGAAGAGGCTAAATTTGTCAAGAAATTGGATAGAGGCTCAGGTAGATACAAAGGTAAACTTCCCTTCAAATGCTTTAACTGTGGAAGAGTTGGACATTATGCTTCTAAATGTCTTCACAAGAAAGTAAGAAATCAAGCTCAAGAATCAGAGAAAGACACATCAAAGTTCTGGCAGAAAGGAAAGAAATTCAGCAGAAAATCCTTCTATGCTCAGCAAGACAGCAGTGCATCTGAAGACTCAGATGAACCCTCAAGTGAAGAATGAACCTCATAATTTTTATTGATGGCCATAAAAGATCTTGAGGGACTCCTACTAGAAGATGAAGAAGAAGAAGGGGAAGTAGACCTTGAGGGGGAGCTAAGAAGTGCTCTGGAGGAGATTGACAGACTCAAACTAAAATGCAGAAAACAAAAAGAGATTCTCCTAAAATGTGTGGAAGAAGAACAAAATTGAGAATTCCTCATGCAGCTGAAGGTAAAGCTTGAATAAGCCAAGAAGATAGAAGATATGGTACTTCAGCAAATGAAAGATAAATCTCGAGAACAAGAGAAGCTGGAAGAAGAAATTTTGTGTCTAAGAAAGAAATTAGAAAATGCTCAACAGAAAGTTTCTATATACCCTTCTCAAACAACAAGCTCTATTAAGTTGAATGAAATTTTGGTTGCTCAAAGATCCCCTATGATAAAGACTGGAATAGGCTACGAAGGAGAATCAAGTAAAGGAAAAGAAAAGGTTGACAGAGAGATTATTTTTGTAAAAGCAAAAAAGGATGAGGAAGTAGCTCAAATAATTCCAACAAAAGAAGAAATCTGCAATAAGAGAGACAAAGAGCAGAAGAAACCTCTAGTAACAAAGAATATAATGAATACTAAGATGGCAGAAAAAGAATCATATGCCCCTAAGTATATCAAATTTGGAAGTCATCAGAGGAAATTCTTCCCTCCTATGAAGAATGCCACTTGCTATGTCTGCCACAAGCTAGGACACATTGCTGCATATTGTTATGCAAGGAAGAGTAATTCGGACCTGCAAAAGATGCAAACAGTGAAGAGGCTATCTCAAACAAACAAATGGAGAAAACAACCTTACATCAGGTATGCAAATAATTTCTATGGTTATTGTTTTTATTGTAAGGAATTTGGCCATAAAATTATTGAATGTAGAAAGTATAGACAAAGACCGATGTTCAATACCTCAAGGAGGTTTATGAGTCAAATCAATTTTGTTCATGCTCACAATTTTGCAAAAACTATAATAAAATGTTCAAAAGGGGGCCTCCAGTTGATAAAGAAGGTGAATAACTGTGACCTGGCTCTAATTGCTCAAGATCTGAAAAGCCAGTGGTACTTGGACAGTGGCTGCTCCAAACACATGACTGGAGACAGAAGCAAGTTTATAACTCTTGATGAAAAGAAATCTGGCAATGTTATTTTTGGTAATGATAAATCAGGAAAGATCAAGGGAAAAGGCTCAGTCAGCATAGACAATGGCAGAGGGAAAGTCCAAGAGGTACTATTTGTGGATGGACTGAAAGCAAATTTACTGAGTGTCAGTCAGATGTGTGACAAAGGCTGTGAAGTTCTTTTTAGAGCACAAGATTGTGTAGTCAGGTCAAGCACAATAGGAAAGACTCTGCTCAGAGGTGTTTGAACAGAGAACAATGTATGCATAGTGAAAGAGGAAGATGAAGCCTGCCATCTTAGCAAACTTGAGGAGTCATGGTTGTGGCATAGGAGATTGGGACATCTCAGCTTTGACCATATCATCAAATTGAGCAAGAAGAAAGCTGTCAAAGACATGCCAGAAATAAAAAGGCCTTCTAGTACTATATGCAAATCTTGTCAATTAGGGAAACAGACTCGCACATCCTTTAAATCTAAAGAGGAGTTGTCAACAAGAAGACCACTCCAGCTTGTGCACATGGACCTATGTGGACCTGCTAGAACTAGAACACCAAGTGGAGAATCCTATTTCATGCTGATAATAGATGACTTCTCCAGAATGACATGGGTTGCCTTTCTCAAAAATAAATCAGAAGCATTGGAAAAATTTAAGATATTCAGAGAATTAGCAGAAAATCAAACTGGATGCAAGCTGAAATGTATCAGATCAGACAGAGGAGGAGAATTCATAGATTATGACTTTGCAGACCTATGTAATGAACATGGAATAAAGCAACAATTTACTATTGCAGGGACACCTCAGCAGAATGGAGTAGCAGAGAGACAAAACAGGTCTGTACAACAAATAGCCAGAGCTATGATGCAGAGAATAATATTGCTCAAACCTTCTGGGCAGAAGCAGTACACACAGCAGTACATATCCTTAATAAAGCTCACTTAAGGCCAAGCAGTGACAAGACTCCATATGAACTATGGCATGGAAAGCCAGCTTCAATAAAACATTTCAGAGTCTTTGGTAGCAAGTGTTACATAAAGAATAATGATGAAAACCTCGGGAAATTTGATGCAAGAGCAGATGAAGGGATTTTTCTAGGATATGCTTCCAAAAGCAAAGGGTACAGGTGCTACAACAAGATCCTTCGGAAGATAGTTGAGAGTATTGATGTGAGATTTGATGAAGAACTTCCAAACAATACAAGAAATACAGACTGCTGCAGTCCATCAGACAACCATGAAGAGGAAGACAAGGATGATGATGAAACAAGCAAGACAACAGATAATGCAGAGCCGAGCTCGAAAACCCCCTCAAGATACACTCAGAAGAATCATCCTGAAGATCAGATCATAGGAGACAAGAAAGCAGGAGTCCAGACAAGAAGGCAGCTAACAGAACAAACAGAAGAAGTATACATAGCCATGTTATCACAAATAGAGCCAAAGAAATTTGAAGAAGCCAACAAGGACAAGTATTGGATAAAAGAAATGAATGAAGAATTGGACCAAATTGAGAAGAACAATACCTGGGAACTAGTTCCTAGACCTATTGAGAAAAATATCATTGGTTCAAAATGGGTATTCAAAAACAAAATGAATGAGCAAGGACAAGTAATCAGGAATAAAGCAAGGCTGGTCTGCAAAGGATACTCACAAATAGAAGGACTTGATTATGATGAAACGTTTGCCCCTGTAGCTAGAATGGAAGCTATCAGAATGTTCCTGGCATTTGCATGCTATCAAGACTTCAAGGTATATCAAATGGATGTAAAGTCTGCTTTTCTTAATGGAGATCTAGAAGAAGAAGTGTATATGGAACAACCAGAAGGCTTCTCATTGACAGACAAAGAAGACTATGTGTGCAGACTAAAGAAGGCCCTATATGGACTGAAACAGGCTCCTCGTGCTTGGTACTCAAGACTGGACAAATATTTGCAAAAATAGGGTTTTAAGAGAGGTGGAGTAGACAACAATCTATACATAAAAGCGCATGAAAATGAACTCCTAATTGTTGTTGTATATGTTGATGACATTATGTTTGGAAGCAACAAAGATGAACTAGCAAAAGGGTTTGCTGATGAGATGAAAACAGAGTTTGAAATGTCTATGATTGGAGAACTTAGTTTCTACTTGGGACTGCAAATTCAGCAAAAGAACACAGGCACATTCATTTCTCAAGAAAAATACGTAAAAGAAATGTTGAAAAAATTCAAAATGGAGGACTGCAAACCAATGACAACCCCCATGATCACGGGATGCAAGCTGTGTGCTGATGATAGGTCTGCAGATGTAGATCAAAAACTCTACAGATCCATGATAGGAAGCCTGTTGTACTTGACAGCTTTAAGACCAGACATCATGCTAGCAGTAGGACTAGTGGCAAGATATCAAGCAGCACCTAAAAAAAACCATCTTCTGGCAGTAAAAAAAATACTCAGATATCTACAAGGAACTGCACAATATGGGCTTTGGTATCCTAAAGGCAAAAGCTTCACCTTGACAGCATACACAGATGCAGATTGGGCCAGCTGTGTGGATGATAGGAAGAGTACAAGTGGAGGTGCATTCTATCTAGGAGAAAGTCTGGTGGCATGGCTAAGCAAGAAACAAACATCCATCTCTCTATCTACAGTTGAAGCAGAATATATAGCAGCAGCAGCATGTTGCACACAAGTCATGTGGATGAAGAAGACACTTCAAGACATGAAGGTAAGCATTAATAAACCTATCTCAATCAAATGTGATAATACAAGTGCTATAAGTATATCTAAAAATCATGTGCTTCATTCAAAAACTAAACATATACCAATCAAGTATCATTTTCTCCGAGAACAAGTGGCTCAGAAGATAGTTAAACTGGACTATGTATCAACGAAAGAACAGATAGCAGACATATTTACCAAACCACTTGCCAGAGAACCATTCGAATACTTGAGAGACAAACTAGGGGTAGTATCTGTAGATACTATTCTCTAATATGAAGAGAAAGTACAGTCTCAGGGGGAGAACAAAACGAAGATATCATTCCAGGGGGAGAATAGCCAGCAAGATAAGCATAAAACAAGTCCACAGGATCATCATTATCAATATTATCAGCATTCAGAAGCAATAATAACCTTTCAATCGTAAAATGCATCATCTCTCTCTGCAATCTAGCACATATTACAGGCACTACAAATGAAACACAGCATAGTCCAATTTCGGCAGAAGAGGACCTAAACGTAACTCAGAGAAAGGAAATACAACGACAGAACCCATACGGAGGGATGAGGAGTGGAGGAAGAACAAATAGCAAACAGGAAGAGCAAGCAACAAGAGAAAGAGAAATCAAACAGAGAAAGTGGATTGCCATCAATGCCAAAGGGGGAGACTGTTGGAAATATTGTCATTGATGGCAAAGGAGGCAGCACTCAGGCAAAAGAGGCAGCGCTGTAGCAAAGGAAGGCAAAAGAGGCACAGCGAAAGCACTAGAGGCAGCAAGAAGAAAGTCAAAATGTAACAGTCATAGAAGCACAGTGAAGAACCGTTATCGGAAGATAGAGACAGAGGCAGAGTGACAGAAGCAGAGACAGAGGCAGAGAGCAGTTACAAAATTCCGGGAATCGCACTCTCCAACCGGCGGAGCAGAGGCAGAGATAGAGGCAGAGAGCTGTTATAATTCCGAGAATCGCCCAACCCGGAGGACAGATATAAAATTCCAAGAATCGCCCAAGCCGGCAGATACAGTCGTATGTATAATTCCGAGAATCACCCAACCCGGAGGATAGATATAAAATTCCAAGAATCGCCCAAGCCGGCAAATACAGTCGTATGTATAATTCCGAGAATTGCCCAACCCGGAGGAAAAATATAAAATTCCGAGAATCGCCCAAGCCGGCAGATACAGTCGTATGTATAATTCCGAGAATCATTACCCGATGGGCGTTACATATAACATATAAACCATATTCCGGGAATCGCTTAACCCTTTGGCAAAGTATACATATATGTCTGGAGCGCACAAAACGAAGTTTTAGATGGTGGGACCTCTCCCCAATCACAATCGGAGATCGCAAAGGCAACGGAACATCGCAACAGAAAGTTGCGATTGCGATTGAAATGCCGGACCCGATCGAGTTATATACCACAGTTAATTGCTAATCGCATTCGAGTTCCCAATCGCATGTCTTTTGTAAAACGCTGCAATTGAAATGGCGGACCCGATCCTGTTATAAGCAGGAGTTAATAGATGCAAATCGCATCCGTGTTCTGATTGCAATCGGAACTTTTCTATTATGCACCCCGATTGCATTTGTTTGAAGTTCCGGACCCGATGGGCTTATAAATTATGACCAACAAATGTTTCAGTTCCATGGTCAATCGCATCGGAGGTAAAGTGGAGGGCGATTGTTTATATAAAATAATTGTTGTTAGATATATAAAACATGGTTGCGGTTGTATTAAAACATGCCGCGTGGTCTGTAGACCCACGGGCCTCAGCTTAATGGGAGGGCGATTATTAATGTAATACAATTGTAATATATGTATGTTCCGGCCTGCGGAACTCGCCACATCAACAAGACACTTGCTTCGTGTAAAGGATTGAATTACAGTCAGCAGATTCATTTATATATAAAGCGCTGGTATAAAAATAAAATAAAAATGCAGTTCATAAATTCAGGAGTTACGCAACAGCCATAAACAAAAAGGCATACAGAGAAGAGAAAGGGACAAAGAGACAGTTAGAGAAAAGACAAATGCGCAGCAAGCCAAGAGACAAAATGAGTGAGCTGGAGTTCACATTGTAATTCGAATGTAAATTTTTTAATCGTTTTTATTGTTTGTGATGCATTGGAAAGTCTCCGAGAGAAAACAAACTCCCACTGTAATGTTAAAATTGACACCTATAGTTATAATTTCTGAGTAAGCTGATAAAAGGAGTGAGAAGGCAGAAGGCAAAGAGACATGACTTTCCATTTCGAATTCCAAGCAGAATACAAACAGTCATGTGAGGAAATCTATAAATAATATCATCTTGATATGCAGAGTGAGTTTTTTTTTAAAAATGAAGAGAGAGTAAATCGAGAGAAGGCAGAATATAGAAGAGTAAGACAGAGAAGATTAAGAAAAGCAGAACAGAAGGAGAAGCTACAGAACATAGCTGATATCTGAGGTAAATCAGCAAACTTTCAGTTTGATAAATTGAAGAAGTTGGAGCTTCCCTATCAAGTTGCAGCTTGATAGTCGTCAGTTGTAGCTGACTGAGGTTGGAGCCTCCTGTAGGTTGGTGCCTGCAGAAAACTCAAGGGAGTTGGTGCTTCCTTGCAAGTTGTAGCTTGCAGAATTGAGGTAGGAGCCTCCTGTAGGTTGGTGCCTGCAGAAAAACAGTGGTGAGAGGGAGTTGGAGCTTGCCTTTGCATCACAACAATAATAAGATGTGGTTTTCTCTCTTTATGGGTTTCCACTTATATCTGGTGTCTCTGTGCATGATATTTATGTATTGATCTGATATGTATCATTTGCTTAATACCTGCTGCTCTCAAATTAAGTCTACTGCTCTATTAAACTAATACTTTCAGATTACATTATAAGATTACTCTCACATTAAATAGAGTTTGAAATGAAGGTGTAAATAAGTTTATTGAAAAGTTTAAAATATCAGGAATGTATTAAACTGATTCACCCCCCCCCCCCCTCTCAGTTTAATTAGAGATTCAACATGCTCAGGAACCTTCCTTCTGCCAGATAAAGATTGAGCATCTTTCAGGGAACCATGAAGCAGGAATCTGGACTTTAAATTTTGATGGAGCAAATTCAAGAGAAGGAAACGGAGCTGGAGTATTACTAATCTCCCCTATAGGAAAATGGGTTCCACTATCTTTTAAATTGGAATACGAAGCTACTAATAATGTAGCTGAATATGAAGCATTGTTATTGGGATTACAAATAGCCAGGAGCATGGGCATATAGTGTTTAAAAGTTCTGGGAGACTCTAAGCTGGTTGTCAGGAAAATCAAGAATCAATGTCAAGCCAAGCATCCTCGATTGAGGGCTTACAAGAATGAAGTTTGGGACATGGTGGAGAACTTCTTTTCAGCATTTAATATCCAGTTCATGCCCCGGGAGTAGAATAGAATGGCAGATTCTCTTGCTGTGGCTGCTAGTACATTTCTTCCTCCTCAGAATCCTCTCCTGAGGTATGAAATCGAGGTACCTTATAGGCCATCCATCCCAGATAATATTAAGCATTGGAAAGTATTTGAGGATGATGAACAGATGAAGAAATTCTTTGAAACAGTGGGAGAATTCTCCAATATGGAGATTGATGATTGTGAGGAAGATAATACTGAGAATGTTTCAAAAAACAAATGGGAAGAGAAAGTGGCAGGAAGTAAAGTGCTGCAGCTGAAAGGAAATGTCATCCCTAGAGGGCTGGTGCCTCTAGAAAGATTGTTTGATAAAAATGATGTCTCGTTGCAGCCTAGTAAAATGGTAGAAGAAGATTAGGTAGAAGATCTGAATCTGGGTACTGAGGTTGAGCCCAAAATTGAAAAATTATCCAAGAAGGTCCCAGAGGAGTATAAAGAAAAATACTTGGAATTATTTCAGTCATACAAGGATGTATTGGCATGGTCCTATCAGGACCTTAAAACATTTGATATTAATGTAATGCAACATAAAATTCCTCTGAGGGAAGATGCAAAACCTTATAAGCAGAAGCTTAGACAGATAAATCCTCTGTTGCTTCCCTCCATTGAAAAAGAAATCAAGAAGCTTCCAAAGGCCAAAATAATTGTGCCATTAAGGTACTCAGAATGGGTTGCTAACTTGGTCCCTGTCCGAAAGAAGAATGGAGAAATAAGGTTGTGTGTGGATTTCAGAAATTTAAATAGAGCATCTTTGAAGGAAAATTATCCACTGCTCAAGATGGACCACATCCTACAAAAAGTAGTTGGAGCTTCCAGAATGTCAATGATGGATGGTTTCTCTGGATATAATCAGGTTGCTGTACTTCCAGAAGATCAGAAGAAGACTGATTTCATCACACCATGGGGTACATTTATGTATGCCAGGATGGCTTTTGGATTGATCAACGCAGGAGCTACTTTTCAAAGGGCTATGGACATTGCTTTTGTTGGGGAGCAGGATAAATTTTTGGTAGTATATCTTGATGATATTACAGTGTTTTCAAAAAATGATGCTGAACATATTGAACATTTGCGAAGAACCTTTGAAAAATGCAGAAGGTATGGCCTTTCTCTTAACCCACAAAAGTCTTTATTTGCATTAGAGGAAGGCAGACTTTTGGGACATATTGTAACTAAATATGGGGTAAGGATAGATCCTAAAAGAGTAGAAGTTATAAATGGCATTCCTCTTCTTAGAAACAAAAAAGAAGTGCAGGTATTTTTAGGCCGGATAAATTTCCCGAGAAGATTTATTCCTAACTATGCTGAGATAGTTAGGCATATAACAGATATGCTAAAGAATAATAATGAGGTGAAATGGTCACAAGAGTCATGGGAGGCCTTTGCTAGGATTAAAGCTGCATTTACTGAAGCTCCTGTACTAGCTGGGCCAGATTATACTAAACCATTTATGATCTTTTCATTTGCTTCACCTCATACAGTAGTTGGAGTTTTTTTACAGAAAAATGAAGAAGGATATGAGCAGCCTATTGCCTTCTTCAGTTAGGTTCTCCATGATGCAGAATTGAAATATAACATATTAGAGAAGCAGGCATATGCCCTAGTGAAATCCCTCAAAGCATTTTGCATGTATATTTTGCAGTCCCACATTACTGCATTTGTCCCTACTGCAGCTGTTAAAGACATTATTATTCAGGGAGACAGTGAAGGAAAAAGAGGGAGATGGATTGCAAAAATACAGGACTATGATCTGGACATCTGTCCAACTAAGGTAATTAAAGGACAGGGGCTTGCAAAAATTTTATCAGAATCAAACTACCAGGCTCTGGGCATTAATTTGTCTATGATTTTAAGTGAAGATTCTGAGAGTGAAATGAAGCAGCAAGGACTGGAAGTTACTTCTCAGAAAGCACATATAAAATATCTCACCAGTCCGTGGTACAAAGAAATAGTTGAATATCTTTTGACACTCAGTTGTCCACCTAGCTGTGATAAATCAAAATACAGGGCTTTAAGACTGAAATCACAAAAATACATAGTTGCTAATGGGCAGTTATATTCGAGAGATCCCTTTGGAATCCTACTCCTGTGCCTTACAGAGGACGAAGTAGAAAGCATAATGGTGGAATTTCATGAGGGAATTTGTGGAGGTCATTACAGCTGGAGGGCCACAGCTCATAAAATCTTGAAGGCTGGTTTTTACTGGCCAAAATTATTTAGAGATGTTTTTGTTTGGGTTAGAGCATGTGATAAGTGTCAAAAGTTTGTTGAGAGACAAAATTTAGCAGCTCTACCCTTGATTCCAGTCCATGTAGATGAACCGTTTCAACAATGGGGAATAGATTTTATAGGTGAAATTCACCCTCCCTCAAGTGGACAACATAAATGGATATTGACTGCCACAGATTACTTTACGAAATGGGTAGAAGCCATACCTGCGAGGAATGCTACTGACAGTGTCATCATAAAGTTCATGGAAGAAAATATCATATCCAGGTTTGGCTGTCCTGCTAGAATAGTGACTGATAACGCACAGGGCTTAAAATCTGAAAAATTTGTGAATTTCTGTCAACGGTATAATATTGCACTTAATCACTCCACAGCTTATTATCCACAAGGAAATGGTTTGTCAGAATCTTCTAATAAAACTTTCATGAGGACCTTGAAGAAAACTATAGATGAGAATCAGAAAAATTGGGATTCCCAGTTGAAATTTGCTCTATGGGAAAATAGAATAACTAGCAAGAGAGCAACTGGGAAATCCCCGTATGAACTGGTATATGGACGAGCAGCAGTGTTTCCAATGCAGCTGGCTTTACCAGTGGCACGTTTCATGCAGGAAAGTCAGGAAGAGCCTGATAATATGGTCAGAAGAATCAATCAATTGGTGGAATTAGAGGAAACACGGAGCCAAGTGAATCAGAGATTAACAAAATATCAGGAGAAAATGAAACACATATTTGATCAGCATGCAAAAGACAGGAAATTACAGATTGGTGATCTGGTTCTCAGATGGGATGTCCGAAGGGCTGAAAAAGGAAAACATGGTAAGTTTGATCCACTTTGGTTTGACCCATTTAAAATTATTGAACAGGGAGGCAATAACACGTTTGTATTGGAGAATTTACAAGGCGACTTACTGGATGCCCCTGTAAATGGCCAATTTCTCAAGCCCTACTTCCAATTCTGATTCGGGCAAAAGGTGGCCTGATTGTATCATATTGTATATTAGATTTTTGTTTTTATTGCTGTCTGAATGGTGCGAGTGTCATAATGAATCATGAAGGGAAAAGGTTTTTGAGAGCAGGGTCCACAGGGTTTACATAAGATTTTGATCAGGAGGTCTGCACATTCTCGACACATCCAGGGATGAATGTGCCGTCCCCAGCTGGAGCCGATGTTATCCATGTCTACCCCCCTATAAATTTCTGGCCATCAGCCCCTCCTGAACCTTTCAAATTTCCTGCTGTGGCCTAAGAAACCATTTTTCCACTTACCATTGCCCTCCTCCACACCCAAATTTTATAATCGAAGGCCGAAAGGCTCGCTCTTGAAATATTTGAATCCGAGCCCCTTTGGTCCTAGCCTCCTACAGCTAGTCTTTCACTTGACCAGAGCGCATAACCCTGTTCCAGATCAAAAGGAGCTCATCGTTTAAATGCTATCGGGCCTGCTCTTAGCCGTAAGATCAAACACAGATCAACGTTCCACGACCTGCCGCCCTGGTGGACCCCGCGCTGTGCATCGATGCCAAAACCAACCAGTTTATTTTGCACGACTTTTGCTGGGCATGCACTATTCCGCAAATCGCAGCGATTCCACACATCGCGTGACAAGTGTCTCGGTGTACGATCCCAATACCGCCCCATTTCGCGCGTTAATGATCGGCCCAGGACGCACAAGGAAATCGATGAGAACCGTCAGATTTGTAAACCTTCATCCAACGGTGGTCGCTTGTCAGAGTTGCACGGAAGATAGCCCAAGTTGAACGACGCCCTGGCCCACCATCTCATTGTTCCCCAATACAGTTTTAGCCGTCGCTCTTGTTTTAAGATTGAATGGCCCGGATCATTCCCCTGCCACGCTGTTAACCCCATACTCCTCCACATCATCACCCCCGCATATTTGTCATATTTCATCCACCATTATGCATTTCATTTAATTTTAAACGTTTTACATTATAAGCCTCCACCCGGCTCATCCACCACTATTCCACTATGTCTTCACCACCACCTTGCATACTGCCGCCATGTTATCATGTCACTTTGTCACACGACCACCTACATTGCATTTCCATCCCCGTGCTCAATTTTATTTAACACCTTTGTGGGTTTTGCAGGTTTCAGCGATGAGAAATTACCATAATTCACAGCCTCCATTGCAAAAATCAAGGACGTGTCAAAAGACCGGTTATCAAATGCATAATTCATGAGGAAAATCTTGGGCAGTTGTTGATGACACGACATCCACTAAAGAAGTAGGATATAAAATCTGTCGAACCCTCCAGAGTAATCCAGAGGGCAGATTTTTGCAGATAGTGATTTTAATGCTGCAGCAAGAAAAATCAGTGGAGGATCCAGGACTTCATTATTCAGCCTTGAAGAATTTAAATCTCAATTCAGGTATTTAAGGGCAGAGGATACAATGTACAGAAAGCAATGCTCTCAAGGTATTATTTCAGCCAAGTTTTCTTCAGGAAAGTATAGAATGTTCATGAATATTTACCCCTATGCCGTGTTCCTGAAGAGATTTTCTCCCCAGCGCATTTATTTCATGGAGCCGGCCTCAGAGTACCTATAACACAACATATTAATTAAGCAGCATGGGCGCAAATGTTTCCACCATTTTGTTCAAATCAAACAATTAATCGTTTCCACCTACTTCTTTTATTAGTTTCTCTTCTCCTTCCTCTATAAAAAGGGGGAAGAAAGACATTGTAAGGGTTCCAGAATTTTATCAGAAAATTGTGCAGTGAAAGGCATTTTTGTATACATCTTGTAAAGCTTCTGTGTGAAGGCTCAGAGCCCGTAGGGTCTCAGTGAGGAGGAGGTCTATCTGTAATAAGGATTCTGGTCTTTGGTATTTCACAGTATGTAACTTTCTCTTATGTGTTTAATATAACAATTCATTTCATCCACTTTATTGTATCATGTTTTGGAATGCGAGTGGCTCACTGGTTTGGTAAGGATTCATCCTAGTTGATGCCCATACTTAAATCAGTCAAGCGCTTTAAATATGGCTCATGCACGATATACTGTTCCATATTCATCTCAACCATCTTTCTGCTATATTAGTTGCTTTGGGAGGGTGCTTTTAAAATGCCATTGTCATGTATGGATTCTTATATTGATAAGCCCATATATGGTTCTGTTGTGTATCTGGGTATCAGCCCAATGTTGACTAGTATCTTCTTAACTTTTCTTTCACCGCATTCACTTTCTGATATTTGATTTCTGTGGCATATTATTTGAATCGGCCCTCTTTATAGTAAATTGTCTCTTAACTGTCTGATGCTTTTATACTAGGGTTTTTCATCTTGTTCCTGCAACATTACTTTCTTTGTGGCAGTTTCTGTAAGTTCTGGTTCCATTTAAATTAATTTCCTTGTTTTACAAGAGATAGCAGGAGAGCCTTTTGGACTGACACCCAAGTTTTATTATAAGCTCCCTGTTATGCTAAGATGTCCTAGGCACTGGTCTATAGCAACTCTAGGTTGTCTCTAGGAGTGACAATACCTGTCGCCAACACCATGCTCAACAGTTCCAATCCTATGACCATGAGAACCGCAATAACCCTCCTAATGCTGCAAGAAAGAAGCCTACGAATAAATAAAAGGGAGTCTGTGGATAGGGGGCCAATAATCAACAACACCCCCCGCGAACTCAATCTAGCGGAAACTCTAACCGAAATCAAAACCAAGAGCCAAATAACAACTCTCAAGGGAAAAAAAAGAGATCCAATCTAAGGACAAATCATTCATGTGCCATATGTGGTGAATATAGACATTACACTCACCACTGTTCTGAACTCCCCAAATTGAAAAAACATTAGGTTAATTGTCGACAAGGGGGACCCATCGAACAACCTGTTGTAATGTAAGAGCCTTTCCCCCACCAAGGAAGTGTTAACACCTAATAACAAAAACCACCCCAAAATGATATTGGAGGCGAAAACCATTTAATTTACATGACGAGCAAAGAATTTTTCTTCAAAACAAGGAATAGGAAATATGACGCCCCCCCAGACACCAACCCATCAGGGATGAGCACATGTGCACCTACTGCACCATTAACCATATCCAAAGTATCTGTGGATCCCCTTCCGAAAATGGTCAAGGGGAAAACCAGGCACGTAGGACATCATTCCACAGCTGCTGATAGCTATAGCATAGTTGATGATTTAGTGCAATCACCAGCTGCCATGTCAGCCTTGGAAGTCCTACAATCATTCCCAAGACAACAGAAATCCCTAATTTCCATATTAGGTGCAATCGACCCTTCTGATGTGCGCCTAATGGTTTTTTACGTAGACAAAGCAAGCCCTAGGCTTCCTTCTTTGGTCATCTTCCAAATACTGGTTTCAGTCTAGAATATCACCATATACCAATGCATTATTGAAGGAGGAGAATCAATGTGCATCATGTCCAAATATGTTTGGAAAAAGTTAGGATCACCTAAACTCAAACTATCTCACATCATGCGTAGAGAATATGATAGTTGGCCTTTAGCCCCCATCGGTCTATATTAGAATGTCCCTATAAAACTTTCTAAAAAGACGACACTTATAGAAATTGAAGTCTTGGACGCACAACTAGACTACAATATACTCCTCGACCAGAGTTATATTTATGCCATGACTGCAATAACGTCTTCTGTCTTTCGGGTGATGATGTTCCCCCATGACGATCGGATCATCGCCATAGACCAACTTACATACTATGATAAGAAACCCATGATGATTGTAGATATCGTGTTACCATACATAGACACAACTATGGAATTGCTTATGCGGTACATAGAGTTTGGCCCAACAAATTCAAACCATCATCGATCCTAGGATCATTCCTAGGAGATCCCGCGATCATACCAGAGGGATCCCCAGAAAGCATGAGGGCACCAGTGTGCATGAAGCTCTCATCAAACACAGAAACCAACCCAGACATGGAAACTAGTAGTATGGAGACTGAAGCCACTGGCATAACCTTCCTACCCTACGCCATTTCAAAAACCCCATTTTTTACCCCGCACCTGGTTTTGTGTCAAAGAAAGTGTTGGCAACTATAACATTCCCAAATATGTCTTTTGCAATACCTGTGTGGTATTTGGTCCCACCATCCATGCTATGAAGTCATGGCATCACTTCTATAAGGATAACCCCTATCGCCCCTCAAGAGGCCACAACAGTTAACCAAAAACTCGTAGTAGCAATAGCTAATGCGACCAAGAAAAACAAAAAAATAGGAAGAAATTCAAAAGAAAAAATACATGTGGCATTACAACCTTGCGTGTTATGTGATATCGCAGGCCATCCTACTAATATTTGCCCAGATTTAGATGAATTAAAGCCTCTTCGACACATTGAAAGAAATGCTGCAACCTCAAATTCCCATAAAAAGGAATAGGCCATGAAAAACCAAGGGAAATTATTGTGCACCAACCATGGATGCGCCATATGCGACCATTATGGGCACTATACCCACGATTTCCTAGAGATGCCACGATATTGGGATACCCTGCAAGCCCTAGATCACTCTTACCAATAGGACCTCTCAGATCCACCCATGCAAATGGACAAGGGAAAGCCTAAAACGATAATGTACCTACGAGAGGAGCCTACATCCTGCTCATTCATAGTCACTCCAAAGGAAAAAAGACGGCAAACAGAGGCCACTCGGCAGGCCCCATTTTGCGCACTGTGTGACAAGCCTGACCACTTAGTCACAAAGTGTCCCAAATTAAGGACATTTAACCATTAGTACGAAGTCCCTCACGTCACCCAAATAAACATAGTTCGGCATCGACGAAATATGTGTCAGATTTGTTGGAGAAACCACCACGTGAGCTAGTGTCCCCATATCCATTGATTCTGGTCTAAATTGGATTTCATGTGACACTTCATCATTGAAAACCCTGACATAGCCGACTCAGACACAAAATATATAAAAATTAATATAACTCAAGGGACAGAAGTAACAAGGACCATATTGTACGTGTCTGAGGAGCGAAAGTCATTTGAAATACTTCCTCACCCCCGTAATTATCGTCAAGCTCCAGTCCAGCTCTGTGCACTTTGTGATGAACGAGACCACTTCACACTGACTGTGTAGCTATAGAGCTATTCCAAAGATGGTACCCAGTCAACCCAGTATACTACGATAACTTACGAGCAGTCCAGTATTCATGCCGAGTGTGTTTAGGTGACAACCCGATTCATCATTGTCCCTACATTGCCTGATTCTGTTCTACATTAATTTTTTTATGCTAGGCCTAACACACCTCACCACAGTAGACGGGTTAGATTCAAAATCCGTGGAAAGTTAGAGAACTCAAGAAAATGAGGAAATGAGGTCCATTTTCTTCATATAAGTAGAAAAACAACCAACAAGGGGGCAGATCATCGCCCCCAATCTCCCTCCACAAATTAACCCAGCTTGTGCTTTATGTGATGCATGCAACCATTTGGTCACCCAATGTCTGGATTTAATATCATTTCAAAAATGGTACCCAATTACTCTAGTAGTCCAAATGGAATGGAGAACCAAAGAGAAACAATGTTGTCTGACTTGTCATGACAACCATCACATTCGGCATTGTACTTACATCTCCAAGTTTCGACCTTTGTTAGACACCATACAATCATTGGCTACCCAATAATCAGATGTAACTATTCTAGAACCAAGGAAGCCTGGTGCAAGGCAACATGCCCCCCATATTTACCAAAACCCTATAATGGCTAAGACGACCCGTCGTCCTAGCAGGGCCCAAAACCAGCCAAGAACGGTATGTGTTCTATACGATAGAAATGACCATGAGTTAAATCAATTTTAGGAACTCAATAAACTCACTAATAGTCTTTGCATGATCACCACCATCACACAGATTAACCTCTCCAATCAGGAGAATATCACACACTGCTATTGCAGGATTTTCTCGCATTTCCACCATACTATGAATTGTGGATACCTCTCAAGGCTACGAGCGGCAAGGGCAGGATTGAGTTTGAACTCCCTAAAAGAGCCAAACCAAAAAAAACCAAAGAATCAGAGATGATACAAGTGAAAATATGTCCCAATGCCTATTCATCTCATAGCATCCACTTTGGGCACAAAGAGTAGCGTTGGTTCTCACACTATCTACCCAATAGGCACCTTGATGCCATGCACCATTTGCACAAATCACAATCATGAAACAAATTTGTTCCCCTTAATGGAAAAATTTCATCACCTTTTCACTCAACACAGCTTCTAAATCTAGGAAAGTGTGAGTACCCTTAGTACGCCACCAAAAGAGCACAAGCTTGCTCTCACATAAACCACCACAATGGAAATTTCTCCACCATTCAACGTCCATGACACACAACACAATTTATGATTCATATCATCATGCATGGGAACCATGACTTGTGTTGTTTGCTCATCTGTCATTGGTGTCGACACTGCTACAACTACAATAGTAGTTGTACCATCGACGATGCAAACTCAAACAGTTTGCACCCTGTCAACCTCGTCTAGTTCCTCAACATCAACTATTTAATCATATTCATGTCTTTCGACCAGCACTGTTAGGCCCAAACCAATTCCTCACGACCTCACACAAACAAATTCCCCCTTAGACGTCTTGTTTCATTGAAAAGAGGATATTCTAGAGGCCATGACGAAACCAAATTGTCCATTGCAATCAATGCATCACCACTCCTTTTTCTTCTTGAAAAAAAATTCAGATCCAAGAGATATACACAATTGAATCTAAAGACTTCCTCCCATATGGGAAGGTAGACTGGTTCAAAAATTGCATCCCAAAGCCCGATGCATTTGAAGAAGGGAATATGTCAAATATTTCACCAACCATTAAGGTGAATATCTTGAGAAAACCAGGAAAATTTGAAGAAATCTCACTAGGGGCAGCATACTCCCCAAACGAGGTAATTTCTTACACAAACTTGTTACAAGAGTACAGGGACATCTTTGCATGGTATTATTCGGAAATGCAAAGGCTTAGCCCCAGTATCATAGAACACTGCATTGACACTTAGGCTCACATACCATTTGTCTGCCAAAAAAAACGTCAAATACACCCATCTAAGGTAGAATAAATCAAGTAATAAATTGACAAGATTCAAAAATATGGGTTCATCTACCCAATCTCTTACACATTCCTGGGTTCCAACCCTATTCTTGTCATGAAAAAAGAGGACACCATTCGATTCTGCACCAATTTCTGAGATTTGAACAAAGCTTATCCCAAGGACAACTACCCTAACCCATTTATCAACCAAGTCATTGATTCTTGTGCCAGTCATGAGGCCTTGTCCTTCATGGATGGATTCTCAGGGTAAATCAAATTCAAATTCGGCACACGTATCGGTACAAGACATTATTCACTACCCCTTGGGGAATGTTTACATACCAGGTTATGTCGTTCGGTCTTAAAAATGTTGGAGCTACCTTATAGCGGGCCATTAATTATATCTTCCATGACCTAGACCACCTAATATTAGCTTACTTGAATGACGTCACCATACAATTGAAGAAAAGAAGTGATAATCTGGAGGATTTACTGTTGGTATTCCAATGGTGCTGAGACTACAACCTACGCTTCATTCCTCTCAAGCATGTCTTCTGCGTCAATGCAGGTATACTATTAGGATTCATCGTATCCCAACAAGGGATCATAGTGGACCCGCTCAAGGTATAGGAAATCAAAGAGGTGCCACCACCCAAAACTCTCAAGCAACATCAAAGTTTGTAGGGGAAAACCTACTTCCTAAGATGCTTTATCCCCGACTATGCCACTTGTGCGCAAGGATTCCTACGCCTACTCCATCAGGATATCCCATTTAAATGGGACAATGAGGCTCAACAATTGTTTGAGGCACTAAAAGAGACATTGTCTTGAGCCCCTTTGATCAACCCACAAAATTATGAGAAAGACTACACCCTATACTTATCAGCATCAAACACTACCATAGTTGGGGTGTTAGTCCAAGATGGACTAGATGGTAAAGAACATGTAATCTATTACGTGAGTAAGAAATTATTTGGCCCTGCTTTAAAATATGAACCAGAAGAAAAAAATGCCCTAGCGCTTGTACACGGGGTACAAAAAATTGGCCATTACATCATCTTGCAGACTACAACAGTCATAGTAGCTATCAACCCAATGATATATTTGCTAACATGCCGTCTGATGAACCACAAATACTCTTGATGGGTAGTCATACTACAAGAATTTGACCTACATTTTATCTAACCCAAGAGAAAAAAATCTTTAATCTTAACTAATTTCATCATCGACCTCCCAAGTCTGACTAAAGGATGCCCAGTTAATGACTCACCACCAGATGAACATTTTTTTTGATTGATGACTAAGGATCCTTGATATGAAGATATCCTCCTATTCTTAGGAACCCATAAATTCAAGATAAATCTCACACGTGAAAACCGAAGGCGCACATGCCACCAGGCCCCCAGATACCTCCTCATGGGTAACATCCTTTATCGATGAGGCATGGAAACTATTTTACATCGATGCCTCATCCACGACCAAGCTGAGCAAGCCCTAAATGACTATCATAGTGGGGCTTGTAGTGGCCACCTCTGAGGGATGGCTACTGCCCAAAAATTCCTACGTGAAGGTTATTTTTGGCCCACCCAATTCCATGATTTCATTCAAGCAGTCAAATAGTGTGAGGGATGCCAATGCTTCGCCGACAAGGAAAGAGCACTTCCAGCTCCTCTGCACCTGGTCATTGTAGCCGTCCCCTTTTGCAAATGGGGAATCGACTTTATGACTTGCAACCTTGTGTCATTTGGAAACAAAAAATACATCATTGTAGTCGTTGACTATTTTACCAAGTAGGTAGAAGCCATGCCCACATATGAAAACACTGCAGAAATTGCAGCACGGTTTCTCTTCAACCATGTCATCGCAAGATTCGATGTGCCTAAGGAATTACTCTCTGATCATGGAAAGCATTCAAAAAAATGAAATATTCCAGGATCTCTATCATCCCCTAGGATTCACACATGAATTCAAGTCACCATACTATCCCCAGTCCAATGGACAGGTAGAAGTTGTTAACAAAGTACTCAAAACAATTTGACATCGTATGGTCAATAACCATAAAACAAACTGGCACCATATGGTTTTTTCACCCGTATGGGCATATTTCACAATAATTAAAACCTCAACAGGATTCACACCTTTCCAACTAGTGTACAGAGTGGAAGCCGTGGTTCCCATTGAATGCGAAATCCCCAACTTAGACATGGCCATCGAACTCCTCGATGATACCCAAACTTTAGAGCAATGGTTGGTACAGTTAGAAATCATTCACGAAAATCGATGAGTCACTCCTAAATAATGAAGCATATAAAAAAAGGGTAAAAGCATCATTTGACTACAACATCACCCCTCGCTCATTTTTAGAGGGGGAGTTAGTCCTCTGCTATGATGTTGAAAAATAGGCCTTAGGACCTGGGAAGTACGAAACGTTACGGAAATTTCCTTACATCATAAAACATTTCCTCCTCAAAGACGAATACATCCTATCAGAGCCTGACGATACATGCCTAGCTAACCTCATCAATGGGCTCTACCTCAAAAAATTTCACCCATA
Source organism: Pinus albicaulis (assembly GCA_034641835.2). Lineage (NCBI taxonomy): Eukaryota > Viridiplantae > Streptophyta > Pinopsida > Pinales > Pinaceae > Pinus > Pinus albicaulis. The sequence goes on along the minus strand of JAXQQM020087495.1, from coordinate 224,216 downwards.
AAGGCAGGAAGTCCCAACCTTAGAGATAAGATGCATGTAACACATTTTTTTGAGATGATCACAATAATGGAGGACTTGTTCTAAAAAATTCTCTGGTGTCACATATCGATCGTCTCCCCATCCACTATTTTGGATTCACTGATGGAGCCTCACAATGGTTGCAAAATCTAGCAGCAGCCACTTGGACCATATACTATCCTGACCGATCATCATTCCTCACCAACGAAGTATGTATCAGGTCAGCTACCAATAATCAAGCAGAATATGATGCAGTCATCAGGCTGTTGAGAAATTCCTGTAACTAGGGAATTTTCCATCTACATGTCTATCTTGATTCCAAGCTAGTGGTATTGTAGTTATAAAAATATGTTGAAGTATGAAATCCACACCTATTTAGGAAGTACTTTCATTCATGACGATTGAGGCGTCATTTTGATCACATAACATTTACACATGTACCAAGAATCAAAACCAGACAATCAATCACATAAATAACCACATCCTAAACTGGAATGCATCTCGTATAAACCAACATCCATAAAAAATAAAAACATGAAAATATAAATACCATCATAGGTACATAACATCCATCAATAAACACAAATAATATCCATAGACACATCATAAGAGCCACAAAAAAATATACATCTTGCATATATATATAAAAAAATATATGAGTCCCAGTATACAAGTCATGTCCCTGACCATAATTTCAATCAAAAAATATATCTACATGTCATCAAAATAGGGAATAATCCTTATAATGGGCGCTTTCCCTGAGCATACAAATACCCTAGGGTTGAGGCCCGCCTAGTCGGTCCTCTGGACCCATGGTTGTACCCGATGCCAGTACAAGTGCAACATCCAAAAATGTAAGTGCCACATGGAGCAAACTCAGGTGATGTGCTGTCTCCCGAGCCATCACTATCTCGAGCCATAAATCGTTCAGATCATCAAAAAATCGTCGGGTCAGCATACCTAGGTAAATCACTCTAACCGACTCCATGAGTCATCTAGATCAATTGCGCGAGCATCCGCAGCGTTGGCCCAAGCCTCTCCTGCCAACACCCTAAGGATAAATGCAACCAACTACTCCTCAACCACTGCAACACGAGCCTCATTCACCTCAGCACGGCAAGGGGCGCAACATCCCCTCCACCACCGCTAGCAATGTTTCCCTCCCTTAAAGGGACCCTAGCACCTCCCTGTCCCCCAACCTGGGCCTGACTGGCCCCACCTGAGATCCTCCTCAATGGCTAATGTGCCACCAAGCAGGTAGTAGGATGCCCCGTCGAACCCAAATATTCAAGAGAAACAAAAAATAGTATTTTTGTCACCATAAAATACATATAAATCTATATATAATAAAATCCTCAAAAAATGAAAAAAAACATCAACGTTCATACCAACTGGGCCCCATGCATAACTAGCAAGAAGACCCATATTCAGGTCCCCCTGAAAGTCCATCCCTGAGTATGGGTAGTCTACAAACATTTGAGGGTTCTCTTTGAACCACGCCTCAGCAGTCGCATCCCAATAGCGACCAGCCTCCTCTCCTCCACCGTAGGGCATCATGGGTGCCCACCGTCGCATTCGAGGATCCCTAGGAGGACCCAAGGGCCCTGGCACAAAAGGTCTAAGCATCACCACCCTCTCATACATAATACTACATAATATTATCACATAGGTGAATATCTTGGTAGACCCCCTCTATGCCTTTCCTACTTGTGTCACCATGCCATCGTAAACATGGCGAGCCCAATCATAGAATTGACCACCCCGTAACCGACGCAAGACACCAATATGTGGACCTGATGCCCTGTTAGGCGATGATGACCCTGTCAGGTGAACTATCATTGCCAAGGCACCCCTCTCAACTAAATTTGTCATAGATCTGATGTGAACACATCCATGTGTAATCACTTTGGGACCACAATGCTACTCAACCAAGCACCTGATGTTCACTCTCTGAGGGGGGAGTGGCTGTGGAAGAGCCTCTCCCTAAAGAAGTATACCAGTCATAATGTAAATTTCTGTCACCGGCTGGATGATGACATCTCTACAGCGCAACACCATAACACGTTGTCTCCTGTTCCAACAATGCACTAGGAATCGAAGAAGACCATCCTGTGGCGTCAACATGTTGTTATCAAGAAACTCGAGCAACCCATACTGTGCCAAAATCCCCCAAGAACGAAGGTCTTTTTCCATAGTTTCTCGAAGATCAGGTCAATCTCTCTCGCATCACAACATCATGTTACCAGAGAAAAACCAAAAATCAGTGACTAAAACGCAAAAAGTATAAAATTTTCAAAATTTTTAAGCATCATCACACTTGTGTAGAGAACAGGTGCGATGATCGCACATCTGTATCTCATAAAAATGTTTTAATCATTGAACAAATCCTTTTCCAAGTGTAAAGGCCTTGTGTGAAGATTTCCTTTTGCTCGAGGAACGTTCGGTCAGCCTCGATTGCATGCGGTTGAGGAAAAAAATGGATATAAAATCCATACAAAATCACATTTGCATGAACCTCCCGAGGAAAAAAATGAAAAATTGAAAAGCTGGAAATTTAGGGCCCTACCTGACACTAACGAGGTGAATCCTGGGTACTCAAGTTGACGGAAAATTCAAGAAAGGCTTAGGAGTAGGGGCTCAGCTCTAACCTTATACTTTCAAATGACACAAATGAGTTGAGATGAGCCATATTGGGCCATATATTTCCCTTTCCTCATTATTAAAAAAGCCATAAGTGGAGCTCAGAAAGCCCAATTGAAAAACCACAAGAAACAAAGTGATCAACACTTCATCATGTTCAAGCTAGGCCCCATATATTCACGCCTCATAAAAATCATTTTTTTAGTAACAGCAGGTATGCCCTCTCTCTTTGCTTCACATTCAAAGTTATTTTCAATATGTCTGAATAAAAAAGATGATTTTTACTTGGCTTATTGGTTGCAGGTATTGAAAACACGCCAAATCACCATATCCCCGAGCCACTAAAGGTACAAGAGTAGGTATCATTCTATCCCTTGCATGATAGCCTCCCTAAAGAAGCTTTACATATCTTGACATCATTTCTCCACAGAAAACAATCATACGTTTCATACACCTGACGATGCATTAGGGGAATTTTGAAGTCTAAAATGGGCCTCCTAAGAAAAATGTACAACCAAAATAAACTTTATAAGAACCAATAGAATTCAAGATAATGATGTCAACCATGGGGGATGATTCACCATTTTTGGAGTAGAAAAGTTAAAAGATTAAAAAATAATAAAATAGTAAAACTACTTTTTCAATTCGTATTTTCAACTTATCTCCCTACGTTTTTACTCAAATTTCAAGCAGGAGTACACATTGGATGCAAAATTTAATTTCTCATCCAAGGAGTACCCATGTTGCATATTTTCGATGAACCCTCCTACATGAAAAAACGTGATTGCCATCACATTTTTCATGTATTTCTCATTTTTCATGTAGCAGGGTCAATCAAAAGTATGAAACATGGGTACTCCTTGGATGAGAAATTAAATTATACATCCAACGAGTGTTTCCGCTCGAAAATTGAGTTAAAACGTAGGGTTATAAGTTGAAAATATGAGTTGAAAAAATAGTTTTATTATTTTATTATTTTTCCCTCTAAAATATGATGATGTAATCTAATATTATTTTATTATTTCCATTATTATTTTATAATTTCCTTAGGAGGCCCATTTTAGACCTCAAAATTCCCTTGTGGTTATCGTCACCCCACCTTGCACATGATAAACATTCTCGCATGTTGATCTAGCCTCACCCTCCATGGCATCCATCACTCATGTAGACCATACACCAAAGGTCTGCATCCATGGCCATAAAATCCAAGTCTGAAAAGTACTTCATGTTCATTCATATATCATACATCAATTCAAGTTTCACCAATGTCATGTTAAATCCCCTTTCCCAGACTACCATTCTCATAAGTAGATCAAATACGTGCCACCATGTCCTACACTTGGAATATCACACCCTCACCATCATAGCCCATCTATGAAATGTTTTCATCCGCTTCATCACCCCACACTAAGACCAACCAATGGGGCCCCCACCCTCAACAAAACACCTTGCTCACACCATAGTGACGGATACTTTTCATGTTTATAGGGGAACCTATCTTTGTGCTTATACATCCAAACCCATTCTATATTCTTTTGGCAAGTGTACAAAGGATTTTTAGGAGAGAAATCCCACCCATCCATTCACATTTCTAACCTGGCAGCAGTCCATAACCCTCCTTGGTTGAAGCTACACATTCCATACCCCACCCCACCATGACACTCATAACAACCATACACCCACCTTGGATGTCCTACCGACTCTAGGTATTTCCTCACCAGAATTTTTTATGACTGCAACCACTCACATTTACAGCTCTGACCTTGGGGCACTTAACTACCATAATTATTTATAGCCATTTATTTTCATCATGCATAAGTTAACGTATCACACCACACCACGCTACATCAAAAACCCTGGTCCCTTTCTTCAATACTCATCTCGGTCGGTTGATGCTTCCTTCTTGTCGACCACAACAAACATTTTCCAAGAAGGAGGTAGTACCTTGGATGACCCCTGACCTCAATTGGGGCATCCCCGGATGGCAGTATGGGAATCATCATTGCCCATTGATGTCATCAATCCTCTTGACATTCAACTTGAAGATAAAATTTCATGTCAAGATGGTATCGTACTTCATAACCATTGCACTTTTTTAGAATTCGTCAAAGACCCATGACTTGATAAGCATCTCTTTTAGCAATTCTTACATGGTAAGGTCCCCAACAGTCAAAGGCCCATGCATACAATGAGCACTTCTTATAAACAAACATGCCATACAAATATTATGCGTGTGGGCACCATATTCAACCTTCTTTCAAGGAAAAAAATCCCTTGAGAGCGACAACAACCATCATCATCAACCAGCAGCAGGTCACTACCAAAAAGTGACATAAAAATAATCACCATTTGTCACATAAGATTAACTAGTCAAAACATCAAAGCATGGGACATGCTCGCCTCATAGAAATATTTTATTCATTCTATCTCTTGCAGTTTTCCAACAGAGCACTATGTAATTTTTACTCATGGAAAGGGTCTCAAGTGAGTTACTCTCTCTCTCTATCAAAAGGACTACACAGAAAAAGTGACTATAATGTATTTCGGTTATACAGTTCTTCCTAGACCTCATACATTAGGGAGAAATTGTTAACACTGGAAAATCATACAGGCATAAGACATTATAAAATGTCAAGCAAAAGGTACAAATAAATATTTACAGGGAATGAATACATTAGAGGAGCTAAAAATTTAAATTTTCCAAAGGTCAACAGGAAAATTTTTGGACCACACACAGGAAGCACTGGCCTTGAGCACACATTGTAGTTTGTGCTTCGATAGTCACGAAGAGTGCGATTATCCCTCCAATATCTACACAGTCCTGGAGATGCAGAACGTCACTATCTGGGACCACTTCGCACAGTTGGAGAAAAATATTTTCACTCAACCTAACCAAGCATAGTCGCGTTTGAGCCACCTTGAGGCTTTAGTGAAGAACACAAAGGAACCATACCCCCACTCTTGTGTCACCATCCATCTTGGACCAAGAGAGGGAGGGAAAATTTGGAATTGGTCTATAAAAGCCAAGCCACGAGAAGAGAAATGGGAGATACACTTTTATGTTGGCCAAATTTCTCATCAACAAACCAACTTATGTTGTCCAACAGCAAGAGGATTGGAAGGATTCAGTTTTTGGCCACCCCACACCTCAATCCAAGATAGAAGAGTTCACCACATGTCCATTGATCTACCATCCTTTGTGAGGGAAGAGAGGCTTGCTGAAAAATTGAGGGAAAGAGACCCCCTTGTCTTGGATATTGGAGCTCTGCAGCTCGAAGGATCCACTACAAGAGATTTAGCGCCCTATCTTCTACTACTACAAGCACCTAATAAAGGTAGAAATGTCTCCATTGTTGAGTTATTAGTGTGTTTTCTCTCTTGAGTGTGTTTCTTATGCATCTTGTTTTGTTTTTGTTTCATTGTTTATGTATCATGTTATTTTTCCATTTGATTTAGCTTATTACATGTTGAATTTTTTCCACTAATGTTTGACAAACCACTTTGACCTTTGACTTTCCTGTAGGTAAGCAACCTCCCTACTAAGAAAAGTGTATTTCGTCTGCCCATACGCCAAATACACTACCACAATGGGCTCAACCCAATTCTGAGAATCGGGTTAAGCCTGCCGAGGGGCCCGAGGGGTTGAAAGCTGATTCTCAGAATCAGCTAGGGGGCCAGCTAATTCTGCTCCACCATCCCACAACAACAGCCCCTCATACCACCTAGGCTGATTGGCCAGCTCCGCCAGCCCACGACGGTCGCCCCTCGGGCCACCAGATGGGACTTGGTTGATTTTGAGAATGGGCTCTCAACCCCGCTGGGTGGCCCGAGGGGCGGCCATCACGGGCTGGTGGAGATGGGCAAGCTCCATTGGCCCACGGCGGTCACCCTCGGGCAACCCAATTGTTTATTTTTTATTTTTTATTTTTTAATTATTAATTTTTTGATTTTGATTTTATGATTTTATTTTTTAATTTTTTGTTTTTAAATTTAAATTTATTTATTTATTTTATTTTATGATTTTGTTTTTAGTTTTTTAAAATAAAATTACGTAATTTTCACTTCATTTGTTAAGATAAGAAAAAAGACATTAAAAAATTAAAAATTTCTATAGTGTGATTTTCACTTCATTTTTTATGCGAATCATTTAATTTTTCGAAACAAATGTTATTATTATTAATATTTGACATAAAAGTCATAAAAATTGCTAATGTTTATACTTTTTTTGGTTATTTTTTTCCTATCAAAATGGTTTATTTGATATGTCACTTTTAGCAAAAAAGACTCAAAATGTTTATTTTTTCAATTATATCTATATTCAAAATGTGTATTTTTATGTAAATTGTTAAAAATTATTATTTTTTTAGTGACAAGTATTTCATGGGTAATGAAATATTATATAACAATATATAATTAGATAGAAGATCGAAACTTTAAAATTTTGGCTTCTTTTCTTTTAACACTACAAATATAATCAGATATCTCACTAAAAAAAAAAAAAAACTTGAAAAACATTGAAAAAAATATGTAAGTGAAGAGGAGTAAGATGAGTACTTCAAAAATTGTTAAATTTAGAAAATAGTTATTTTCATTTAATACATTAGAGGAGAGTCTTATTTTGGCAAAATGGCACCTATCCATTCCAGTCGTCCCTTTGAGCACTCGTACTCCCTCAAATCACCCCGAGTCATCCAACTCTTGGATTCCTCCTTCTGAAGGACTGATCAAGATGAATTTTGATGGAGCTTCCAAAGGCAATCCAGGAGCAGCTGGCTTTGGTGGCATATTCAGAAATTCAGTAGGTACCCCCTTCGAGGTCTTCTTTGTATCAATAGGATGGGACTCTAATAACTCAGTAGAATTGGAAGGTCTTTGGCAGGGTCAATGTTTGGCTCAGGAGCACAACTTCTTCCCTTTAGAAGTAGAAGGGGACTCTCAAATCCTCATCAACGCCACTACTCATATCCTCATGGGTTCCTCGGCCTCAAAGGTCACCAAAATTTAGCATCTTGCTGCTATATTTGAGCATATAGAACAATGGCTTAAGCATCACCGAGTTGTTTCTTTCAAGCATGTCAAACGCTCTGGCAATAATATTGTTGATATTCTTGCAAAAAAAGGAGTTGATTATGGACATACCCTATTCTCGGGCTCTCTAGACATTATTATTGATTCTTCTCTTCTAGAGTAATGCACTAAACTAGCGAAAATGGAAGCTATGCTCCCAGATGCGAGTGTATAACTTTGGGAGGTTTACGGTGAGCCCAGCACGTGCCACATGGCCATGCCACATGGTCATGCATGGGCTTAGACTAGATGCATTTATAACAACCATCTTCTTGCATTCCTATGCCATTAATATGCTCAGATAATGATGCCACTTTGCCCTCCACATAATGACTTCGCGATACATCATTTTGCCATCTCCTTCCTGCTACATTTTCCCCTCTGCGGTCTCAGAGCCGAGCTCTCGAATGCACACAGGGAGGTGGTGTAGCCTCCAATTCTGCCTCACACTGGCCCCTAGATTTTATTTCACCCACAACCTTTACTGCAGTTTCAACTCTGCTCCTTGGTCTTAGAATTCCCATCCTTCAGCTCAGTCTGCCTGGCCACCTCCGCTCACCTGCCTTCCAAATGATTCTGACGGCTCCAACATGCCTAGACGACATATAATGCATTTCAGAAGAGGCAGTGGGTGAGGTCAAGTGTCTCGTCCCCTTCTATCCATCCACTCTGAATCTCATTCACCGCCTCATGAAGAGAATTCCACCCTCTATCCCTCCACTCGCTGCGGTAGAGGCAGAGGTCAAGCTTCTTGACCACCTCTCACTGTTCATCCTGATGAGATTCCTGCACAACACCAATCCACTATCCGTGGCAGAGGACGAGGTAGGGCTTCTCAGCCTCCACATACCATTCACATGGAGACTCGGCCCCTTCTGTCTGAGGAGAATTCTGCACAATTTCACTACACGTGTGCGTTAGACAGACCCCGCCTCACTGCTACCATCACCATCAGCTTCAAGGAAGAAGCTTCCTTCGAAGCAGACCAAAGTACCAGGAAAAGATAGAGAATGTCCACCATAGCCTCTGTGCCTCCACAACTCTCGTGTAATTTAGAGGCCCTACCTGTGAAACCGGGTTCCAATTCCTCCAACAGCAATGGAAATGGAAATAGTGGAAGTGGTAGCTTAGAATGGTTAGGTGAAGAAGGTTTCAAGGGCAGTGCCAATGCAATTCGCACCACCACAACACCTGAATCAATAGCTCATCAAACGATGCATGAGGAAGACTCTTCTGACGACTACAAATGCCTCATTGTGGAGGAACCATCGCCTCAAAAAAATGATACCTAGCATGGAGAGGTATTTTTTTAAAGCTATGCTTATTTTCTATGTTAAACTATCTTTCCTGAATATTTTCACAACTCTTAACTATTTTTTGTCTAAAGCTGGTTTCCCCTCTGAGAGCAGCTGTATTACGAATGGTTTCCCCATCCGGGGCAGTCAATATTTTTATTTTTTGACATATAATGCCTCAGGAATTGGATAGAACAACGATTCCAGAGGCCCAAATCTTCCTATACATTATGTTACATTAATAGAATTTAGTCCAACTTAGAAAAAAAAAATACATTAGAAAATTTAAAGTAAAAGATAAGTCTTCTAAAAAAAGCGGATGATGTTGGATAATGTTTATACTTGGTACATAATAAAATTTAATGGGTCAAAAACATCCTAAAAAAAAAATTAAGAGTATTCTGAATCAACACTTTTTAAAATGAGACGATTTTTTGCTACCTAAAAAAAGAGGGTACACGTTTCCATTCTCGTTTCAAAGTTTATGTTGTTCAAGGTTATGGTAATGAAACTGTTAAATTTGGAAACTAGGGAAAAGATCCACTTTGCACTGATCATATGATGGAGATGATATTTTTGTTGGATTCCTCTTTCGGGGAGTTGCAATATTGATCTAAAGATCATCTTGTTTGGATGAGAAAAAGTTGGACTTTGAATTTTTTTTTCACACATGTGCAAATTCTCAAGGTTGGCCAGAATTGTAATGTAGGCTCACAAGCCCCAAAAGTTGTGTCACACACCCTCATTGATGGATATAAAAAGGGGAGACTGAAACTTAATTTGGACATCATCTCATCTCACATTCTCTCTCCTTCTCATTCGTTCGTACAACCTTAGAAAACATTCTCTCTCCTCCGTACATGTGAAAGGGCATCTGTGATTTTTGGATTGTTTAAGGTTTTCTGTAGTAGCATTGACCAGCGTTGACCTTGTGTCAAATCACATATTTTGAACTTGATTTTTGGGATAGAATTCGAATTTGGGAGGTCGAGTTTGGTGGCATGAAAATCGAGAAGTTCTGGGTTGTTTGACTGCATCTTTGACTGCAGACTTTGATTGTAGTTTGATTGCATTATTGACCAAGTTTGACGGAGGATTTGTAGACTATTTTGAGTTGACTTTGAGTGTTTCTTGAGGCTTAGTTTGATTGGATTTGTGAGTTCCATTGGGAGGAATATTCCTAGTTGCACCAATGTTGACTTTTCTAGCTAGGGCATCCTGTTGACTATTGAAAATTGTACTTTATCTCTCTGTTGAATTTGAAGAATAATAAGAATATTTGATCAACGGGTTTTCCTCGCATTGGGATTTTTACCTGGAAATTGCTAAATTATTATTTCCTCTTGTGTTGGCTTGTCTTCTAATTATTTGTTTATGTTCTATCAACATTTACTGTCAATGTTAATGTGATGGCTAAACAGGAAATTGAATAGGGCTAATAAGAAATATTGAAGTAAATTTCTATAAGCATATAACATACCATCGTCAAGAAAAATTAACATGGTGTCATAGCTTAGGTGAAGGCAAAGAAAAAGTAACAGAGAGAAAAAAAATCACTGAAAGTTGATTAGACAAGCACCGGGGTCAATGGCGTCCTCATCATACTTCAAATCTGATGACAAGCTCAATGATAAGTTTGATTATCATGCTTCGAAAATGTCCTTGGATGTAAAATTATAGGAACAAGATGTTATGTATTATGTGCAGGGAAAGATCACAGAGAATCCATCAAATCTACTAGCTACCACTAAAATAAAGTACAAGAAAGGAGAGGTCAAGGCAAATAAGATAATCAGGGATTCTATTCGCAAGCACTTGGTTTCTTATATCTATTAGTTTGGCTCATATAAGGAGATATATGGTAAGTTGGTTAGCATTTTCAGGGCTAGAAATGCTAAAAAAATTCTCTTTTTGAAGAACAAGTTGAAGAACATCAAGATGGAAAAGGGAGATTCCATCAAATCCTACTTCACGAGGCTCACCAAAATTAGGAATGATCTCTTATAATTTGGAGAGGTGATAGCTGACTGAGATCTCACTCTTATTGCACTCTCTTTGCACAAGGATTATGGAGAGATACCACCCCTCAAATGGAAATGAAAGTGAACCTATTGCCTTCATTGCTCATGCAAAGAAGAGGAACAATGTTGGTCTGAGAAATCAAAATCAAGGAAGAGCGGGTCCCAAAGGAAGGAAAGGTACATGTCACAATTGTAACAAGTTTTGTCACTATTCTATAAAGTGTCCCAATGGAAGGGACTCTCCCTGAGATGATGACTACAACAACCATAAAAACTTCAGGGGGAATGGAAATCAAAGGAACAATAGGTTCAACAACAAAGGAAAGAGAAAGGTTACCTGTGATTGAAATGGAAATGGAAATGGTCAACCTTTCAAGAGGTCAAGGAACTCGAGGTATGATGAATCTAATGTTGTTGATAAAAATAAAAATGATTATATTCTTATATCTACCCTCTCTACTACATCTCCTCCCGAAACCTTGGATAATTGGTTGATTGATAGTGGTGTCTCAAGGAAATTCACTAGATATAAAGAGGCCCTCTCTGATTTGATTGAAAAGGATACAAATTTGGAAATTATCCTATGAGACAATTCCACATATCCCATGAAAGGGACAGCAACTGTGACCCTTCATCTAAATCAATGTCAAGTCCTTTGTTTTCAAGATGTATTGTATGCACCTGACTTGATGGAGAATCTAGTATCTATCTCAGTAATGGAAGACAAAGGATTCAAGGTGGAATTCATCAATGGAAAGGTATGCATTTGGAAGAGGAATTTGAAAGAAGCATTCACTCTTGGTTTTAGGGTTGATACACTCTATCAAGTTGGACGAAGTCCATTGGGAGCTATTACATGTAACACAACTCTTCAGTCCATGCTATGGCACTGGAGGTTTTCACACCTTCATTATAAATCCATTCTTTAAGCAAGGAAGGTGGTCACAGGTATGCGTAGTTTCAAAGATGATAATGAAGGTGTATGTTAGGGTTGCGCTGAAGGAAAGCATACAAGGGGTCCATTCATCTCAACTGTCACCAATACTTCTAATATTCTACAATTGGTTCATTTTGATCTATTTGGTATGTTGCCCATAACACCCTGGGGAGGATGCTTATATTATGCCACTTTCATAGATGATTTATCCCACAATACTTGGATATACTTCTTGAAGAACAAGGACGAAGTATTCAAATGGTTCCACACCTTGAAGGCCTTGGTTGAAAATCAAACAGGACATAAGATAAAAAATTTGATGACCGATAATGGAACCGAATATGATTCAAATGAATTCAATGACTATTGTAGGTAACTTGGCATTAAGAGGGAGAAAAATATTGTGTATACTCCCAACCAAAATGGAATTGTTGAAAGGAAGAATCGAACCATTCTTGAAGCTGCCCATTCCATGCTTCATGACCAAGGTATTCTGAAGTTCCTATGGGGAGTAGTTGCCAACACCACTGTGTATGTTCAAAATAGATGCCCACATTTAGAATTGGACTCCAAAACTCCTGAAGAAGTGTTCACTGGAAAGAAACCTGATGTTTCTCATTTTATAAATTTTGGAAGTCCCGTACACTTTCATGTGTTGAAAGAAGATAAAATAAAATTGGATGCTTCCGGAAAGAAGGAAACTGATGCAGGGGCATTAGACACTAGCTAACAATGTAGGAAGTTTTTCCACATGGTGTGGCTAGTAGGGTTTGAAACATCTAAATTGTAACAGCTAGGTGTCAATACCTCAGCTGACTATTTCATCTCAAAATAGTTAGAGTTGTAGGAGTCGAATAGTCTAGTTAGTCCAATTTTCATACATCAGTTACACTGAATTATTGTAATTAGATTGTTGGTTTTCTAACCGGTCCTCACTAAAGAAATGAATAGTCACTCTGCAATGTATATAATTGTATCCTTCGGGTGTATAGAGGAAAGTGGAAGAATAGAGAAATTTCTACAATAGAACTCTGTGTATTGAGCAATTGCTTCTGGTTGAATAAAAATTCAAGTCCTGTTGATTTCCAACTGCCTGTATTCATAATTGTGAGGAATTGTTTAACTATGAAGCGATTGTGATAAGATAGTTCCGTTCCCTATCCTTGGATTCCCATAAATTGTTGGATAACCCTGCAAATTCACCATACCCGCGAGCGAGGTCTGTGTAAGGAATCCTGGTTAATATTGGTGGAATTCCTGTATAAAAGAATAACTTTGTTTCATTGTTAATTGAAGACCTGAACCAAGACTAAACCCTGAGTTAAAGTATACAAAGGAGATCATAGACCGGCGGGAACCATAGTTAATCACTGTACAAAAACCACGAGTAGTTTCTGGAGTTCCCCGCACCACTTTTGCGGAGAAGGTGGTATTTCCTTGGTGGGCAGCGATTCCATAGAGGAGTTGACACGTGGCTAATGTGAATTTCCAAAACCACCCTTTAAAGTATGCCTTTGCGCATTAAAGACCGATGTTGGAAGCCAAGCGAAATGCACCAGAGCCGTTGATTCGGGAGAGGGCCATCGGACGGTGACTGTTTGCTGAAGATGTGCGAAGTCTAATGAAAGAGCCCGGAGGTTAATTAAGGTACGCCGCGGGCAGTTTATTGGATAATCGTTACATATGTGGGCCCGAAACAAAGGTCCGTTGTAAAGTCATTTGTTTTAAAAGGCGTAGCATATTAATATGAAGTTATAACTTTAGTTATAAGGGTGGTGGTGAAATATTAAGCGAAAGCTATACTATAAGATTCGAAGTCGAGAATATATGTTTGTTTGTCAATTTCTCTGAAATTGACAAATAAATACAGAGAAAAGGGAAGAAGACCACGTGGAGTGAAGAACGGGGTCGTCAAAGAGAAATGCTAACCGAGCCATGTAATCATTGACCATCCCTCCATTGGAGCTGACTTTTGGCGTTGCTGCGTCATTTGTGGTATCAGAGCCTGTTGTTTGAAGCTGTTTTGCTGACATGGAAATCCGAGTTGGTAGAGGTGCTGGCAGAAGGAGACCTGTTGCCAACTCGGAGGTGTTGGGGATGTTGCAAAGGGTCGAGGCCAGAATAGATTCCATGGAGCGAAGACAACCCAGAGATCCTGAAGACATCAGCGAACTTGAGACAGAAGAAGCAGAAGAAAATGTGGAATTTCCTCCTGACATGAGGCTCCTTAGAACTGTTTTAGGGTCTGCAGTTAAGCCCAAAATTGAAGTGTCGAGTTATGCAGGGGGACTGAATCCAGAGGAGCTGGTGGAATGGATAAATGAATTGAACAAGTGCTTCGATTATGAAGAAATAAGCGAAGATAAAAAGGTCAAGTTTGCAGTGACAAAGCTGAAAGGACATGCTGCACTTTGGTGGGATGGAGTGCAGGAAGAAAGGAGGAGAGTTGGCAAGCAACCTATCAAGAGCTGGACCAGAATGATGGCCAAATTGAAAGGTAAATTCTTACCTAGTGATTACCAGCTGACATTGTACAAACAAATGCAGAACCTGAGACAGAGGTTGCTGACAGTAAAGGAGTACATAGAAGAATTCTACAGAGTGAGCATAAGAGCTGGGCAATTCCAAGACACACCAGAGAAGACTGCCAGATATGTGAATGGTATCAAGCTGGAGATCCAAGATGAGATTGGTCTTCTGTCTCCTAAGACAGTGGAAGAGGCCTATCAGATGGCCTTGAAAGCAGAGGAGAAACTCCTGAGGAAACAGTCTGCCAAGAAGAGAGGTACTTTCTGTGGGAAGGGAAGTCAGGGTGGTAGAGGAAAGCCTGCACCCAGGAATGGAGCTAACAACAGCTCACCTCAGAATGCATCTATAGAGGATGATGCAAAGGGCAGAAGGGGTTCTTATAGAGGAAGAGGAAGAGGAGACAGAGGCAGAGGTCGAGAATTGAGGTGTTATAGATGTCAGCAGGTGGGACATAAGCACTATGAGTGTCCAGAGAATGTGGGTGCTGGTCCAAGAAATGCTGTTGTTGCCCAGGCTGGAGAAGAGGAAAAAATTGAAGAAGAAATTCTTCCAGAGAGGGGAGAATCCTTGGTGGTAAATAAGGTCCTGTTGAAGCAAGCTAAAGAAGCCACTGAGCCTGCACAAAGGAAGACTTTGTTTAGGAGCATCTGCAAAGTCCAAGGGAAATGTTGCCAGCTAGTCATTGATAGTGGCAGCACAGACAATCTGGTTTCCACTGAGGTGATAGAGAAGTTGAATTTGAAGACAAGGGAGCATCCAACTCCCTACAGGGTGTCCTGGCTACATAAAGGGCACCAGTTGGTTGTAAAATAACAGTGTGAGATAGAGCTACAAATGGGAAAATACAAGGACAAAGTTTTGTGTGATGTAATGCCCATGGATGTGTGTCACATACTGCTGGGTAGACCTTGACAGTTTGACAGAGCAGCAGTGCATGATGGCAAGAAGAACACTTACAAGTTCTTCAAAGATGGGGTACATCATACATTGATACCCATGGAAGAAGGAGATCCATCCAACAGAGTGATTGATCCAAAGACCTTGTTGCTAAGGGGGAAAGAATATTTGCAGCAGATAGAAGAAGAAGAGGTAAGCTTTGCTTTAGTTTGCAAGCCTAAAGTAGTTCTTGCTTCTACAAATATTTCTGATTTACCAGTAGAGATACAAGAGATGTTAGATGATTACTGTGACATTGTTGTGGATGATTTACCTGATGAGCTGCCACCTGTGAGGAAGATCAGCCATCAGATAGATTTTATCCCTGGTTCAAATATGCCAAATAAGGCAGCCTACAGAATGACTCCCAAGGAAAATGAGGAAATCAAGAGACAAGTGCAGGAGTTGGTGGACAAAGGACTAATCAGAGAAAGTCTGAGTCGATGTGCAGTACCAGCAGTTTTGAGCCCAAAGAAAGATGGAGGCTGGAGGATGTGTACTGATTCTAGAGCAATCAATAAGATCATAATCAGGTACATATTCCCTTTTCCTAGAATTGAAGATTTAATGGACTGTTTGAGTGGTGCTAAATATTTCTCGAAGATAGACTTAAAGAGTTGATACCATCAGATAAAAATAAGAGAGGGTGATGAGTGGAAAACTGCCTTCAAAACGAATGAAGGATTGTATGAATGGATGGTAATGCCTTTTGGGTTGTCAAATGCAACAAGCACTTTTATGAGACTTATGAATGAGGTGTTGAAATAATTCATTGGTAAATTTGTGATAGTGTATTTGGATGATATATTAGTTTTCAGCAGAACAAAAGAAGAACATTTAAGGGATCTTAATCATGTCTTGAAAAAGCTGCACCAAGAGAAACTGCTGATAAATTTGAAGAAATGCTCATTCATGAAGGAAGAGTTGGTGTATTTGGGTTTTTTGTTTCTGCAGAAGGATTGAAGATGGACCCAGAAAAGGTTAAGGAAATTGTGGAGTGGCCTTGACCCAGGAGTATTTTTGAGGTAAGAAGTTTCCATGGACTTGCTAGTTTTTACAGAAAGTTTATAAGAAACTTCAGTAAGATTAATGCACCCATAATTGAGACCATAAAGAAGAGCAAACAACCATTTAAGTGGACTGCTGAAGCAGAAATAAGTTTTAAACTATTGAAGCAAAAGATAACAGAGAAGCCTGTTTTGATTCTGCCTGATTTTACTAAACCATTTCAAGTAAAATGTGATGCCAGTGGAGAGGCCATTGGAGCTGTGTTGAGTCAGGATGATAGGCCTGTAGCCTATTTCAGTGAAAATTTGAATCATACCAGAAGAAATTATTCCTCTTATGAGAAGGAATTCTATGCAATTGTTGAGGCACTGAAGAAGTGGAGACATTACTTGATGTCCAGGGAATTTGTGTTATATTCTTACAATCATGCTTTGCAGTATATTGTGCAGCAGCCCAAGTTGAAACATAAGCATGCTAAATGGGTTGAATATCTCCAAGGTTTTAATTTTGTTTTGAAACATATAAGTGGCCAAGCCAATAAAGTAGCTGATGCTTTGAGTAGGAGACACGTGCTTGTTCAAGAAAATAATTTTGAGGTTGTAGGATTTGATTTTCTCAAAGAATTGTATAAAACAGATCTTGATTTTAAAGAAGCATTTGAGGCATGCAGTAACCCTGTTTTAATAGATAGAAGCCAATGGCTGGATTGTTTTCTGCAGGAAGACTTGTTATTCAGAAAGAACCAACTGTGTGTACCAAAATGTTCCATGAGAGAAAATTTGATCAAAGAGAAGCATAGTGGTGGACTTGCTAGACACTTTGTTACTGATAAGACTTATGAGCAACTGAGTCATTTTTATTTCTAGCCCAAGATGAGAACGGTGAACAAGTTTGTGAAGAATTGCAAAAAATCTGTCGGTATGCTAAAGGAAAAGGCAGTGCGAGGATTATTTTGCTCCTTGCCTATTCAGAACGGAGCCTTGGAGACATGGTGAGTATGGATTTTGTTCTTGGATTTCCTGAAGACCTAGGAGAAGAATGATCACCAGGTCTTCGTTGTGAGGTGGACGATTCTCCAAAATGGCACATTTTATTCCATGCTATAAAACTAGTGATGCCACCCATGTTGCTAACTTGTCTTTCAAAGAAGTTGTTAGATTACATGGGTTGCCCAAGAGTATTGTTTCAAACAGAGACACCAGATTTGTGGGTCACTTTTGGAGGACATTATAGAAGAAACTTGGTACCAAACTGAGTTTCAGCTCAGCTTATCATCCTGGAGCCGATGGACAAGGCGGGGTAGTGAATAAGGTACGAAATTTGTTGAAAGTCTTCTGGAGAAACATCATGGTGGGATCATATTTTCTGACCGAATATGCATATAATGACTCACCAAACAGGAGCACAGGGCAGAGTCCATTTCATATTGTTTATGGAATGCATCCCAGAGGAATATCAGAATTAAGAAATCTGGGAAGAGCAGAGCTAAGGAGTGCAGATGGTGAGGAGTTTGCTTTAGAGATCCAAGCCATACATGAACAAGTGAAACAGAAATTACAAGGAAACAACATCAAATACAAAAGTAGAGCATACTTGAGCAGAAAGGAAGTTCATTTTGAAGTAGGAGATCAAGTTTTGGCACACCTGAGAAAGGAGAGGTTCCCAAAGAAGAAGTATAACAAATTGAAGTTCAAAAAGATTGGGCCATGCAAGATACTTAGGAAGTTTTCTGCAAATGCTTATGAGATTGAATTGCCACCTGATGTTGGAATATCTCCCATTTTTAATGTTGCAGATTTGTACAAGTATGAAGATGATGGTGCAGAAGAAGGGTCAGCAGACAAGGAACAAATTGAGTGGAAGGAGCAGCTACCTCCAGCACAGCCATTGCAACCAGAGAAGATATTGGATAAAAGATCATTCAGAAGGACCAGAGGACAAGAGTACTTTCAGTACTTGATCAAATGGAAGGGAAAGCCAGAGGAAGATGCCACTTGGATGACTGAAGGAATGTTGCAGAAGATAGGCAGATCAGTGGAGGAGCTCATGGACAGGAGCCCGTGAATAAAATTTCCCTTAGGAGTCTGATGCAGGGGCATTAGACACTAGCCAGCAATGTAGGAATTTTGTCCACATGGTGTGGCTAGTAGGGTTCGAAACATCTAAATTGTAACAACTAGGTGTCAATACCTCAGCTGATTGTTTCATCTCAGAATAGTTAGAGTTGTAGGAGTCGAATAGTCTAGTTAGTCCAATTTTCATACATCAATTACACTGAATTATTGTAATTAGACTGTTGGTTTTCTAACTGGTCCTCACTAAAGAACCGAAGAGTCACTCTGTAATGTATATAATTGTATCCTTCGGGTGTATAGTGGAAAGTGGAAGAATAGAGAAATTTCTGCAATAGAACTCTGTGTATTGAGAAATTTCTTCTAGTTGAATAAAAATTCAAGTCTTGTTGATTTCCAACTGCCTGTGTTCATAATCGTGAGGAATTGTTTAACTATGAAGCGATTGTGATAAGATAGTTCCGTTCCCTGTCCTTGGATTCCCATAAATTGTTGGATAACCCTGCGAATTCACCATACCCGCGAGCGAGGTCTGTGTAAGGAATCCTGGTTAATATTGGTGGAATTCTCGTATAAAATAATAACTTTGTTTCATTGTTAATTGAAGACCTGAACCGAGACTAAACCCTGAGTTAAAGTATACAAAGGAGATCATAGACTGGCGGGAACCATATTTAATCACTTTACAAAAACCACGAGTAGTTTCCAGAGTTCCCCACACCACTTTTGCAGAGAAGGTGGTATTTCCTTGGTGGGGAGCGATTCCATAGAGGAGTCGACACGTGGCTAATGCGAATTTCCAAAACCGCCCTTTAAAGTGCGCCTTCACGCATTAAATACCGACGTTGGAAGCCAAGCGAAATGCACCAGAGCCGTTGATTCGGGAGAGGGCCATCGGACGGTGACTATTTGCCGAAGATGTGTGAAGTCTAATGAAAGAGCCCGGAGGTTAATTAAGGTACGCCACAGGCAGTTGATTGGATAATCGTTACATATGTGGGCCTGAACCAAAGGTCTGTTGTAAAGTCATTTGTTTTAAAAGGCGTAGCGTATTAATATGAAGTTATAACTTTAGTTATTAGGGTGGCGGTGAAATATTAAGCGAAAGCTATACTATAAGATTCGAAGTCGAGAATATATGTTTGTTTGTCAATTTCTCTGAAATTGACAAATAAATACAGAGAAAAGGGAAGAATACCACGTGGAGTGAAGAACGGGGTTGTCAAATAGAAATGCTAACCGAGCCACGTAATCGTTGACCATCCCTCCATTGGAGCTGACATTTGGCGTTGCTGCGTCAGAAACATTTGTGGGCTATAGTAAAACCTCGAAGGAATATAGAATATATGTGTCTGGTCAAAGAGAAGTGGATATTTGTCACGACGTCACCTTCGACGAAGATGTTTCTCTCAGTAAGGTTAGATATATTCCTATCTCAAATGAAGACAAAGAATAAGAATAAAGAAAGAAAGAATAACCGAAGGACGAACAAATTCCTGATGTTGAAGGTCTGATGGATCCTATAGATCCACCTTCTTCAAATAAAATAATATCCTCATGGCTTAGAGAGACTCTCGAATATGCTAAGAGACATATTTCTCCAAGGGGGACATTCCGTGAAAGTAAGAAGCCAAATAGGTACCAAGGGTATTTAGTAGCCATAAGCACCATTGTACAATCTGGGTGATCGGAAGTTCATAAATTTTGCTCAAAATTGAAAGTTTTAGGATTGGGTTGAAACCAGTATGGTTGCGTAGATCTCGTATTCTAGATTTTGACACCGCGAATGGTTCGAAAAACCAATGTAGTATGAGGGAGATATCACGATATGATCATATTCCCAAAAAGCTAAATTTTGTGACAGGTTTGATTGGGATGCCCAATCAACATGGGGGGGTGCACGATCAACAAAAAGGAATATTTTAAAGAATATTCCTTTTCCCGAAAGCCATTCATAGGCTGACAAGTGGTGCTATGTGATTGGTTTAAGGGTCGTACGTGTTTTTTAAGGACCAATTATAGGGTGACACTTGGCTAGCCCTCAGGCCACCACGTGTCCCCTGAGCGGTATGGTAAAATTTTATGAGGTCTGCAAGTTTCGACCCCGTGACCTCGCGCCTCGTGTGCATAGGTCACGTAGCAAATCGAGATACAATGTTTCTTAACTTCTATAGTCCAACGGTTCTATTTGAATTTTATTGTAAAGAGGAGAAGGGGTAGGGGATAGTCAGCGTTCCCTAACTCGCGTAGCCCCCATAGAGCATTCACATGTAAACGTCATAGGAAAATGTTATCCACCAACAGTTTCATAACTCCAACATTTATCACATGGTGAAGTTTATGCTACCACTTTGCATGGTTAGTGTCGATGGTTTATGTTCCACAGTCTCCATAACAGTTATCGCAATTGTTTCATATATGCATTGTCACATGTAACTTTCACATTAAATATATCCCATCCGGTCAGGTTAAACTCTTCTCTCAACTTCGGTTTCAAAGGAGTTAACCACCAGTTTAAGCAGAGTTCCACTCGGTATTTATTGTAACCATGGGATTTGGGGGTTGGCATGTGGCCACCCCCTACCCATAACAATTAATTTTACAGTTAGTGCTGGTGGGAAAGTTAGAGTGGCCTTATTTTTGTGGGTTTGGCCAAAAATAACTCCAGTTAAGTGGAGTTCACCAAAATTAGTGGATGTTTTCTAGGAGTTACTGGTAAAATGGCTTGGAGAGTCAATTTTCATCCAATCTGAGTGAATGAAGAGTCATTCTAGACTAATCAGAGCATTATGGAGCCATTGGTGTAGAGAAAACAACCATTAGAGTCCTATAAACACAATTATTTGAAAAATTTTGAGCATAATGAAAGATGGACATGCCATTGGGAGTTGGACCAATAGATGTAGCCCGAGGAGGGGTGAACTGCACGCATCATACTCGTCGTGTAAATATTATGTGTCATTTTATTTCTCTGTTTTACACTATTCTTCAGTGTTATTTGCTATTATTTCTAGCTTCTGATTCACTAGAATCACTTACAATTCATGGTTAAAATCCTCAATACTTAAGCAAACTATGGAGACAATTATGCACATGTTTTATCACTGAAAAGACACTTAGCACAACAAAATAATATAGTCCTTTCAGATCAGATTGGTATTAGAGCTAGAGTTTATTCTCTAGTGTTGTTTTGTGCAAAGATTTGTTTAACTATTTGCAAGTGTTATATGCTTACTATGCTTAAGCTCAAGAGAGGAGAAGAAAAATTGGTGAAAGAAAGAGCGTCTTTAAGTGAGCCACAACAAAGGAGAGAAAGATGTTCACAATCTCCACTTCCTAATTCACCTCCTAAGGAAGCAGAAGCAACATTAAGCATGCCTCTAAAGGAAGAATAAATCCATGAAGAAGTTGTTCCCAAAGAGGAGGAAAGATTGTTCAAGAAGGCATTCCTTGACATGATTGAGATGGTGAGAATCCTTTATCAAGAAAGGAATGAGAAACTAGAAGGAGAAGGATCCAAAAATTCACAAGGAAGGACATGGATCATCGGGGAGGTCACAATGATGAAGATAAGTCAAAGAAGGGCAATGGAGGAAATGGAGGCAAAGTGGAAAGTCACCATCCTCACCCTCATCATCATCATCCTCTACTTCATCTTCGATGACATTAGACACACAAGTCAAAGAACACTGGTAAAAGTACTTTTTTAAAACTTGATGTTAAGTTTGAATTGCCAATGTTTAATGGTGAAATCAGTTCAGAAAAGCTTGATAATTGGATTCGGAAATTTGAGGTCTATTTGAGAATCCAAAACCTTCAAGATGATGATACCAAAATCCAACTAGCTTCATTGAGAATGGAAGGTGCAACACTTGTTTGGTGGGAAGCCAAGACAAAGGAGGAGATCAAGAAGCATGGTAAGATTATTCTATCATGGACTGATTTCATTACTGCAATAAAACAACATTTTTATCCATTAACTCATATGAAGAAAGCCATAATGAACTGGAAAAACTTTAGGCAATTGAAGGGACAAAATGTGCAAGAATACACCCAAGAATTTAGGAGAAGAGATCTCTTATTAGGGTGAGATTTGCAGAGCCAAGATACTTTTCTCAAGTACATAGGAGGCTTACATAGCTACCTAAACATATTATTCTCATGTTTAACCACACAATTCTAGATGACGTATGTGTTCGGGCCACACATCTAGAAGCTAGAGGAAAAAACATTTCGAAGAGGGTAGGAAGAAACCTTTTAAGGGAAAAAACAAAGAGAAGACCTCAAAAGGTAAAAGCAAAAAACAATGCATATGTTAAGAAAGAGGGAGAAAAAATTGATTTGAAAACATTTTTCAAAAATAAGGCCATGATGAGAATCATTGTTGGAAATTACATCCACGGAAATAAGCCCAAGCACTACAATAACAAAGGGAAACAGAAAACTACAGCTACAATGTAATGTTCCTAAATGGGAAGGCAGAAATATATGAACACAATTATGGAAATAACACCAAATTTTAAGACATTGCATGTGAGCCAAATGATAGATCCATGATATTAAGTATAACAGTAATAAATAAGTACAATATCTTGGGGATCAAGCCCCTCAAGATAGTCAAAAGGAACCTCTAATGCCAAAATGCAACCAAAATCATGTAATACACTGCTACAAAAAGTACTAAAGCAAGAAAAACACATTTTTAGTTAAAAATACTGAATTTGGAACATATATACAAATGGATCTGATAATATCATGCTCATAGAGGGCCAAAAATGGAGATCTATGCTCCTCAACACTTTTCCAAGACAACCCAAGAAGGGTTTCCGAAAATACACTAAATATGAATGGTGGATCTAAAGCCCTAGGGCTGAAGATGCACTGAAAATGAAGCATATAGAAGGTGGTGGCTGAATCTGATTTAGATCTAAAAGAACTCCTCCGTGAAAAGACTCTCTCAATGAAGGGATGATCCCTTCAATGGAAAGCAAACTACTACTACTGTGGAAACTGCTGCTGCTGGAAACTGCTACTTATGAGGAGAAGAACCATGTGTGGAGGGCCATTAGAGTGCTCAGAATGATTCAGGATTTTAATCATGGACTCTACTCAGAAAATCCAGAAAAACACATAAATGGTTTGGCCATATTTTAACTTTGGATTTTCGGCCCTTTTTTAGTTGCCCACTGCAACAGCTCACTAAAATAAAACAGATCTGGACTAGAACTGCGCTGTGGGGAATAAATAAACTTGACCTGATGAAAAAGATATAAAATAAGCCCAAGGGGCTCCTTTACTGGCCTTATAATGGAAGGAAGCTCCGCCTCCAGCAACACTAGCTCGGAAAACACCGAATACAATCTTCCACTGCTGCACCCTACAACACAACACAATACTCTGCAGAAACTGAGCTGTACCACAAGACTAAAGCTTGGACTAAAACCTGAATATGGAAATATAGTGAAAATATCTTCCTATGAGGCTTATCACATATACAGGTGGGATTCTTGATCAGGAACACCCAGTGCTAAACAACACTTGCAATCTTAGCTAAATAGCTAAAGAAAGCTATATGTCTAAACATACCATATATCAAAACATAATATATCATAACATGAATAATATGGCTTCCATCCTCTTCCTTATATAATAAATGAGCTTTCTAACCCTAAGCCCCATTCATTTATGACACTACTTCCATGCAAGGTGTCTCCATCTAAAACTGATGTTGTCTCTCCATAAATGTCCACTCCTCCATGACAAGGTTGTTGATTTGGTCAAAGTTGACCCAATCACATATGCTCACAATTCTGTTCACACCTTTAGGGTGCTTTATTAAGTCGAAAAAGATGATCCATTTTCACATGAGAAGTGGTTTTATTCATAATAAAGAGATTTATGGGTCTCCCTACCCACTTATTCATCAAACAAGAAAGAAAAATTAGATTTTAATATTCCAATTAACTACGTGCTAATTTAGGAATATCACATACAACTCCACATGATTTAGGAGAAGATTCAAGTGATGAATCTAAAATTACAGCCATGGGATTGAAGAACATGAAGGGGAATAAATTTAAACTAAACCCAGTACTATTACATCAATTTGTCAGATACATGCTCCAAATGAAGATGAGAGAATTGAAATGTTTCATGTGAGGGTCATATCCAAAGATACTAAGATTGACACATTGTTTGACAGTGGGTCACAAGAAAATTTAATCTCTGAAGACTTAGTCAAGAAACTTAATCTTGATACCATACCACATCCAAAACCATATCCACTTGGTTGGATTTGTAAGGATGCAAATTTATAGGTTTCGAAGAAGTGTATATTGTGGTTTGAAATAACTACACATTTTGTTGACACAGTTGAATTATATGTGGTTCTGCTTGACATAACATGTATTGTGTTGGGGAGTCCTTACTTGAATGAAAATAAATCGATATTACATCATAATGAGAACAAATACCATTTATTCAAAGATGACAAGGAGTACATTGTTAGAGCACATCGCAAGAAGACAAACATTGCATATGGTAAATGCTTTGAATGAGATAAAAAAGCTGGTAAATTCAAGTAAGAATTTTGTTCTTCTAATGATTAAGCCTAAATTTGATATTAATCATGAATCATTTGAGGGTTGTGATCCTAATTTGAAATCATATTTATATGATGTATTTGATGCACATCATGAGATGTTTCAGGAGCAAACAGGATTGCCTCCAAAAAGGGAGATTCAACATGAGATTTAGTTGCAGCAAGATTGTCCTCTTACAAACATCGACATGTATCGTATGTCGATAATGGAGAATGCTGAAATAAAGAGGAAAATCAAGGAGATGTTGGACAAAGGAATCATAAGGCCAAGCACTTCGTGATGCAGATCACCCATAGTTTTGATTCCAAAGAAAGATGGGACTTGGAACATGTGTGTAGACTTCAGAGCTTTGAACAAGATAATGGTAAAGAATCGATACCCACTCCCAAGGATAGATGATTTTCTTGATCAGCTGAAAGAAGAAATTTTTTTCACTAAGTTAGATTTACGAAGTGGATATCATCAAGTAAGAATTGTAGAAAGTGATGTATGGAAAACTGCATTCAAAACCAAACAAGGACTCTTTGAGTGGTTGGTTATGCCATTTGGTTTTTGTAATGCATTGGAAACTTTTATGCGTGTTATGGATAGTGTTTTGCGTCCATTCCTTGATGAATTTGTGATTGTTTCCTTAGATGACATATTGATTTTTAGAAAAAAAAGAGAAGAGCATGTCTTGCATGTGAATAGAGTGCTTGATGTTTTGAAAAAATAGAAATTGTTTCTTAAGATTTCAGAGTGTGAGTTTGGAAATAATTATTTGGTTTATTTGGGACACATTATAGGAGGAGGCGAGCTGAGAATTGATCCTTATAAATTGGAAGTCATTGTGAATTGGCCCACACCCTAGAAGCAAGTAACTGCTGCAAGAAGTTTCTTAGGTGAAACTCGAGTATTGGAGAAATTTTATTGCTAACTTTTCTACCATATACTGTTCCTATGCATGTAGTGAGAAATGTGAAGAAAGGATTCCAATGGGGAGTCAATTAACAACAAGATTTCGAAGTTGTAAAAGAAAAGATCAGTTTAGCTCCAGTCCTTGCATTACCGAATTTGAGACATCCATTCAAGATACAAATCGATGCTAGTGGTTATGCCATGGGCACAGTTCTTTTGTTGCATGGTAAGCCTATTGCTTTTCATTTTGAAACATTCAATGGAGTTGTGAAAAATTATCCTACATAAGACAACAAACTATATGCATTGGTAAAAAGTGTCAAGAAGTGGAAACACTACTTGATGGGTAAAGAGACAATTATACATACCGATCACAAACCATTATAGTACTTGTAGGCACAAACAAAATTGCAGCAATCATGATGTTTTAGGTGGATGGGATTTCTTCAACAATTTCACTTGGTTATAAGGTACAAGAAAGGTATTTTCAATAAAGTTGTTGATATGATTTCAAGACCAATTATTGGTGCATCTACTTTATCGAAAAATGATTCTATTGTACATGAGAGTTACATAGAACAATATGCACATGGTGTTGATTTCCAAGATGTGTATGCTAGTTTTAGTGAAGGGAATCAAGTTGAAGAAAATGATTATCACATGCATAACAATTTGTTGTTTTATTTCGGAAAGTTTTGTATACCACAAGGAGAGAGGCTAAGTTTAATGAGAGAAGCTCATTCATCTCTTATTGCTGGACACTTTGGGGTAAGAAAAAAAATCGGCATCTGCATGTAGGTATTGCTATTAGTCTCATGGTGAGATAGTGTGTAGCATATAAAGAGTTTGTTCTATGGAGAAACAAAAGCATGGAAATAGGAAGCTTGGGTTGATACACTACTATCAGTACCATCGAGGCCATGGAGAGTGTCTCAATGGACTTTGTTGGAGGATCTACATATGTCAAAGAAAACAACATGATTATCTTTATGTAGTTGTGATAGATTGAGAAAAAATGTGTATACTTATGCCATGTAGAAAACACATTACTATTGAAAAAAATATTTGAACTTTATTTTCAACATGTATGGGTTCATTATGGATTGCCAACTCTATTGTTAGTAGGCGAGGGATTCCGAGTTCATTGGGGAATTTTTGGTCGATTCTTTGGAGTATGATGGACCAAAGTTGAAAAAAGAGTATTGATTTCACCATGCAAGCATGATGAGCCAAACAAGGGTGGTGAATAGAACCATTGTGCATCTATTTAAAGGATATTACGTAACCATCCTAAGTTGTGGGATGGCTGCACTACATTAAACACACTTACAACCTAGAAAAGCACTCTTCTACAAATACATCACCTTTTGGAGTATGCTTTTTGGTATTTACCAAAATGCCATTAGAATTCATATTTGAGAAGGATGTTGCAATTGATGGGCATAGTGATATTGACGAGCTCGAAATTTCATTGAGAAAATTCATATTATACATCAAGAAGTTCAAGAACACCTTGAGAAAGGTAAAAGCAAGTATAAGGAGAGGCATGGAAAAACATAAATTTGATCACAAGTTTCAAGAAGGAGATGAGGTATGGTTGCACATAAGCAAATAAAGGATGCAAGGGGAAGCTAAAAATCTCAAACCCATTCGCTATGGTCCATTCAAGATCATAAAGCGAGCTGGTAATAATAATTTTCAACTTGACTTTCCTTCATATATGCAAATGTATTCAGTTGTTAATGTTGAAAACTTATGTTTGTATGAGCCACCTTTGATCGATGATCAAGGAAGTGATGTTCACCTGCCTTCTATTGAATATTTCTCGCCAGAAATGCCGGATGAGCTCAAGGAGATACAATTCTTGACGGAGGACAAGAGCATCCAAGAGGCAGTGTTGACTACCTTCGAGTTGGTCTGAAAGGCAGTAAGCCAAGCAAGGAAAAGTGGTTGGTGGTTGGAAAGGTGAGGGATCTGTACCCTCATCTACTGAACATGTAATCAAGTATTTTGGGGTCCAAAATCTTCCCAATGGGGAGGAGTGACCAGAAGTTCATCAATTTTTCCCAAAATTTAAAGTTACAGGATTGGGTTGAAACTAGGATGGTTGCGTAGATCTCATCTTCCTGATTCTAGTGTTGCAAATGGTCTAGCACGTGTCATATGAGGGAAATGTCGTGTTCGATCGAATTCCAACAACTAAATTTTGCCACAAGTTTGAATAGGATGCCCGATCGGCATGGAGGTGCATAATAAAGCAAAGAATATTACGAAGAATATTTATTTTCCCAAAGCGGTCATGCTAACAAGTGGCGCTATGTGATTGGTTTAAGGGTTGTACGTGTTGTTTAAGGACCAATTATAAGGTGACATGTGGCCAACCTAAAGGCACACGTGTCCCCCTGAGTGGTATGGTAAAATTATGTGAGGTCACGTAGGCTCAAACCCACGTGACCTCTAGCACCTTACATGGGTCTCCACCAGCTGGGCTACAATGTTTCTTAAATTCTATAGTCCAACAGTTCTATTTGATTGTTATTATAAAGAGGAGTGGGGTTTGGAGGACCGCTGAGTGGTCGACCACTGCGCGCCTATGAAACATTCACATGTAAACGTCACAAGAAATGTTATCTACCAAAAAATTCATAACTCCAACATTTATCACAACCATTATATTTATCACATAGAAAAATTTTTGCAACCACTCTGCGTGGTTAGTGCCGACGATTTATATTTCCGGCAGGTCTCCTAACGATTATCACAATTGTTCATATACACCTTGTCACATGTAACTTTCACATCGAAATATCCCACGCGATCGGTGTTAACTACGATATCAACTTTCTGGTTTTTAGGCATTAACCACCAGCTTTGCGGGAGGTTCCTACCGACTATTTATTATAACGATGGATCCAGGGGTTGGCATAATAGCCCACCCTACATAACAATTTAATTTTGTCAGCTAGAGAGTGGCTGAGAAAGTTAGGAGTGCCCCTATTTTTGTGGGTTTTGGACAAAAATAACTCAGCTAAGTGGAGTTCACCAAAATTAGTGGAGTTTTTCTAGGAGTTACTCGGGCTAATGACTTGAGGGTCAATTTTCACACCCAATGCGATAATTGAATGAAGAATATTCTGAGACTAATTGGACGCATTCTCGGGAGCCACTGGTGTAGAGAAAAAACCACCAGAGGCTTGTAAACGCATGTATTTGCAAAATTTTAGAGCATAATAGAAATGTGGAGATGCCACTGGGAGTTGGACCAGCAGATGCTATGCTCGTGAGAAGGTGGTGAACTCGCTCCATCATGCCTCGTAGTGTAAATGCTATGTGCGGTTTTATTTCCCCTATTTCTGACAATGTTGAGGTGTTATTTGCTCTTATTTTAGGCTTCTAATTCACTAAAATCACTTACAGATGCATGGTTAGGCGATATACTTAAGAAAAATATGGAGACAAGTATGCACACATTGTCGTGAATGACAACATAGCACAACAAAGCTAGTACAAAGTTCACTCAGGATCGCACTAGGCCTGAGAATGTTTAAAGAAGGATATGAAGCACGTACGGAAAGATGCGATGGAGCGAAGAATATGAGTCAATCATGAAAGAAAAAGATGGTCCTGATGTCATCCCTAGAAGCTGAAGGAAAAAATGAAAACGTCACCTCGAAAATGGCTCTGCCGAGATCAAGCATGGAGTCGATGGAGGTGCTAAAGAAAATTCAGAGGCTTAAAGATTTGTTGCTCGAGAGCTTCTTTGAATAAGAAAGGACAGATTATGATGAGCATCTTTCCACCTTTTTCCTCGCTACACCACCATTCGTTCGGTCATTGCCCTTGCCGCATCGTAATGAGATGGAGTCTACCATCATATGGATGTCAAAGACTTCGCTATCGAGAGGACAAATTTGTTGTCATCTCGAAAATGGATCTACAACATCAAGCATGGAGTCAATGGAAGTACTTCGAGAAATTTATGAAAGATTTGTTGCTAGAAAGCTTCTCTTAATAAGTGAGAACAGGTTGGTGAGTGAAATATTTGCACCCGTTGCTTGCTACACCACCATTCGTTCGAGTCATTTCAGCCGCACCGCAAGGATCTGAGTCTACATGAGATGGATGTCGTGACACTCCTTATTACATGGCTCAATCGAGGAGGGAGGTACTATGTGGAACAACTTTTGTTCAAAGTTAGAGATAGAGATACACAGCATGCATAGGGTTGAAAATACCTCTATGAGCTTTGAAGCAAGCGAGGGCTTGGTATATGGGAGAGATCAACAGATACTTGATGAAGATGGGAATTGAATCAAAGTGATGTTGAGGTCTAAACTGTTACACTTCTAGGTTGATAATGACAAGCACTCTCATTCCGGTTCTCTGTGTGGACGAGTCTCTTCGAGGGTGTAGGCCCTCTTATTCATACGATGTAAGAAGGAGTTTGCTGCTGAGTTTTGAGATGAAGGACCGAAGAGCATGCACCTACTTTCTTCTAGGCCTCGAGGTTTGGATCCAGTGAAAGTGCACCTTTCTACAAAGAAAAATACGCAACAGTCAAAGTGAGAAATATTTGTGATGATGGACCTACAAATCCGTGACTACCTAGCACTGGAACTCAACTTTAAGAAGTTGTGTGGAAGTGTTGTTGGGCCCCATTTGAAATCCTACCAAGTATCAACTCAAATCCTAGGGGCATTTATGCCTTTAGTGCAGACTCATGTTCGTTTGCATATGCTTTGTAGATGGAAATTTGAGTCAATACATGGTTGAAGCACTCATCACGATCATCGGATTGGTGCCAAGAATCCTATTAAGATATCTTCAAAGGCACAATCAACTAACGGAGTTGAAGACCCACTACCCGGAAAGTATGAGGCTCACATGGATATACTAATGCTAACAATGAGTAGTGTAGTGCGGTGGATACGTTAGAGCACATTTGGATGTCGACTTCACCTTAGATTCTACATCGAATCTCTTCGGATGAGAAGGAAAGTAGATATCACTTCTGTCTTTTCGAGCATCACAGAGGCTTAATACATTCGCAGTAAAGTATGGCCTGTGTGTGAATCTATTTGGACGAGGAAAGTCCTCTAGGTACTCCATTTGGCATGTTTTGGATAACACCATGATCCTTTGTGACAACCAAAGTGGGATTTGACTTTCACAGAATCTCTCATGTTCAAAGGAGCGCTCCAAGCATATCAATATCAAAGTACCACCGTATCCGTTATATGGTACATTGAGGTGAAAATAAGGCTTCATCACATTGGGAATGAGTGAGCATGTTGTAGATATTCTCACGAAGAAAGCTCATGGGGAAGGTAAAATTATTAACCTTTCATAACAAAGCTTGGAATTGTGGACATACTCCTCTTATGTCCCACTTGAGTTGGACTTTGAGTTCCGTAGCTTTGGGGTCTCGTGGATAGATTCTTTGTGAGTTGCCTGCTAGAAACCACGAGGCTAGGTTCGCCTCACGACTTGACTGGGATATTTCACCATACATGATAATGAGCTGGTTTCACACTCTCTTATACATGCACACACATACGTAAAGTGCCGTGTGAGTCCGGGGACTCATGGGGATGCCACCTCCTCGTAAGGCCAATGAGTTGGAAATTAGGATCGAGACTTATAGAGTACCAATGCACGCATCAGTGTATTGTTGCCACTCATGTTATAGGATCGTTTGTGTCCAACAACTAGATATGGGATGAATTTGCACTATGAGGTTCTTACCTGCTATTTCAGCATCTTTGTCGAGTCGGTGGAGAGGTGGTAAGGCCTTCTAACTCGCTCTAGAATCAAATGTTCTTCGTGTTTCTTCTACGTCGCAGAAAGATGCGATTAGTATGTAGAGAGAAAGATGACAGAGGATGACAGAGAGGATAGTAGATGTAGTGCTATGATGGTGTTGGATGAGAAGTATTGCATAGGTTGACAAATGGATTGGCAGTGGAGTTCTCGCTTAGCCGAGAGAGAGGAAAGAGTTTGGAAACTGGGCTAAAAATCCAATTTTAAATACTCATATGATGGAGATGATGCTTTTTGTTGGATTTATAATTTAGAGAGGTGTCACAGAGTTTATCTAAATATCATCTTGTTTGGATGAGAAAGAATTTGGATTTTGAATTTTATTTTTCCACACATGTCAATATTGTCAAGGTCGCTGAAAATCGCCAATGTGGGCTCACAAGCCCCAAAGATGTGTCGCACACCCTCATTTATGGAGTATAAAAAGAAGATGTTCAAAGGTTAATTTTGGACATCATCTCATCTCACATTATCTCTCCTCATTTATTCGCACTACCTTAGCAAAGACATTTCTCTCCTCCACACGATGTGAAAAGGGAAGGTGGGCGATTTCAAAAGGATTGCTTTAAGGGTTTCTCGCAAAGTCGCGTTGACTAGCATTAACCTCGATCGACTCACATGTTTGACTTAGAATTTTTGGGACAAAGTAATCCGAGGTTTGGGAAGCCGAGTTTGGTGGCATGAAAAGGTGCGATAGGTTCCGGCCTATTCGATCGCGTTGTTGACTACAGATGTTTCGTGCAACGGCAATTTGACCACAATTTGACTACGACATGCGACCAGGTTTCTGGCGAGGATTTGCGGATTGATCGGGCTTACTTTGAATATTTCTTGAGGCGATTTTGAGATGGCTTTGATTCGAGCACCAAATGGGAGGAAGGTCGCTAGTTTTACTGAGCGACACTACTCACTAGGCATCCTATTGACTGTTGAAAATTGGTGCTGTCTCTCTCTCGTCGAATTTGAAAGAATAATAAGAAGATTTGATCAGCGGTTTTGCCCACGGTGGGGTTTTTCAACATCTTCCAAAGTGTGCATCCATCTTGTCTTGGATTTTCTTTCCTGCTGTTGTTATGTACTATCAACATTTCACCGTCCATGTTATTGTGATTTCTAAACATGTAAGTGGAATTGGGCTAATAAGAAAGATTAGAAGAGGATTTCTCTAAGCATAGAGCATACTATTGTTAACCCAAATTAACAGAGATTATGTTTGGTTTTCAAGAGACAAAGGAAGTTTGAGACCACATCCCAACGAAGGAGTGTGCACTCAAGAAGATCGTAATCAGAAAGAACGACAATGGTTATGCTAACCCACACATCAACTTTGTTCATGTCCACATGCGTGTCACTGACCGGAATGGTATTTTCCAATTATATTCCATATGTTTTGTTTTCATAATATGGAAGAGACAAAGACTAACAGGCAGATATTTTGGTTTTCAAGTTCAGTGTGGTCGTCCGACTATCGAAGGAGGTTTTCGGATTTTCCATTGATTATATGGAGCAGATTATGGCTAGACGTTTCAAATCCCAATAGATATCTCTCTTCAGAGACAAGTTTGTTATGGATGAAGAAAATGAAAAAATTAGACTGGAATTTAATAGAGAATAAAAATGAAAGGAAGGAACTAAAGAGTCAACTTACAAGCAGATTTTAATTTCAATTGTTATTTTTTAATAATATTTAATTTTTTTAATTTTTAATTTATTTGAATTTACGAGTGATTTTAATAATTTCAATGCATGATTTAATAATTTCATTTATTTTTTACCAACTCTAGCTAATATATATTTTTTATAATATGCTTTAATTTAAAAGTTTTAACTTAATTCTATCCTAAATTGTTGTCGTTGGCAGCGATTACTGATTTTTAAAAACTATAATAATGAATTCTTTCCATTAGATATTAATGCATAATTAATAATTAATTTTAATTTTAATTAATAATTTATTTAATAAAAATATAATTAATATTAGTATTAATTTATTAAAATGTAGTGGTAACGTTACCTAATTCGCGTAATATTAATTTAATGAGAAATAAATATTGATAATAATTAAACTAATAATTAGATTTTTTTCAAAAAATGAGTATTAAATTTGTTATTTTATTCTTAAAAAAATAAAATTTCGTACTTACTTTTCTTATTATTTTATTTATTAATTTTGTATTTTATCATTTTTATTTTAATTTTTTGATTGAAGGTATGCATAATAGCGGGAGAACTGCTAAGAGATGATGAAAGAATACCTTTCCAATCTTCCTTCGAACACATGGATAGATCTTCATTGAGATGTGCATGAAGGTCAAATGGCGATGATTCTTTTGTGTTTGGTCCTGGCAACAAAGCACCGGATATTGTGGGAAGCCGCGTGGCGTCCGAGCTATGATGCATTTGATATTTGAGTGCACAGCAGCAACGTCCCTTTCAAACGCGGCATCCATTAACGTTGACATTGGTAATAACATGAATTCATCTTTCACCATGAGAAATGGAATGTGAATTCCCGTACGAAGGTACGTCGCTGTAGGTAGAGAGGAAATGACGCAGAGACGCATTAATCAAGCATTAATAAGAGAGGAGCCATGTCTTCATCGTCCCACTAAACGTTTCTCAAATCCGAAAAAATTGGGACTATATGTATTCATCCTTATGTCATGGGAGCATCTAGGGCCTCCCAAACACCACCGATGCCTATACCGTGATTGAGTTTTTTAGGGTTAAGTAGGTTAAAAACTTAGATGAGATAGAGATATGTTACTTGATTGGGTTGGGATCATTTCCTAGCAGTCTTTGTTTCTGATGTGATAGGTATTCCTCGATGTGCTTCTATCGATTCCACCTTCCTTAAGGTTACCTAGGAGGCTGAATTTGATCATAGTGGCGTCATCGTCACATGTTTACCATGGTTGATCTACATTTGGGGTGTTAGATGTGATGAGGACGTGACATCAACTCCAAGTATAATGAAAATCATGGGGCATCGCTGTTACCTGTTCATGTCGATCGATTAAAGTTATATCTCCAAAGTATAAAGTTTTATAAAGTAAAGTCCTGTACGTTTATTATCCACAATGTTAATACTGATTAGTGTTTCCGACCTGTGTTTCACCTGTGACGACCTCTACTGTGATCAGATTTAATTAATTCAACCTTGAAAGTTGGTACCCTTAGAAACCATCCATAATAATCTCCATTATTAGAGTTAAATCCATATAATTATTATTATTGGATTTCAGTCTAAAATCTGTTATTTTCATGAGTCTTTTTATTCCCATTATCGATTTATGGAGCCTTCCATTTAGGATTCTATAATATTTGTCTACATGCTCTAAATTTTACATCTATCTTATGTCCGACAGTTCTTTTCCATATATTCCTGTTGTCACTAGATTTTTCCCGAAAATTTCAATGTTTGGTCCATATGCATCTTGAATTACTTCTTGTGCACATGACACGCGAACCATTTTCAGCACATGTCGTCATTTTTCATTAAATTGGTTCTCTCAACATGGATAGTTGGTTGTGCATTTCCTCATTTTTTGTGATTCATGGATGGGATTTCTATAGGTTTTAATTAGTGTATAATTTATTTAGCATAAGCCTCTAACCGCGTGAAATAGTAGCAGTACTCCTCTTTACGTCTGTTTGTCGCCAATTTTCAAATCAACATCAGATCTTTCAATCACAAAGTGTACCAATTGTAACTCACGCGTCTTTCAAACCTAATTTTAAAGATTATCTGAGATGGTTGATATTTGGTCCTAGTGCATCTGCATGAAATTTTAGCCTTTATTAGTTTTCAGTTGCTATAATAATGCAGATATGCCTTCTTAAGCTCCTAGAAATTTCGTACGCTAAATATTTCACCAAAAAAGAGTCATAACATTTGATGCGTATATTCGTAAATTATTTCATGGCATGCATACCAACGTGAACCATTTTCAACACATTATTCTAGCAGAGTTTTCATAAGTCATTTCTCTAATATGGATAGTTGGTTTGTGCATTTCCTCATTTTTTCGCATGATTCATGGATGGGATTTATATAGGTTTAATTGGTGTAGAGTGGAAAAGGCTGTAACCATGTGAAATGACACAATATCCTCTTTGTATTTATCGAGTCTTCTAAAGATCACCAAAAATATCTCTTTCAATCAAAATTTATATTAGAGAGTTACATGGCTTTAAAACCTTATTTTTAATATTATCTGAATGGTTGATATTTTTCCAATGTACCTATGAAATTTTGGCCTTTATTAGTTTTGGAAATTTTTTCCTATATTCCTCCTCATAAGCTCCAGAAATTTCATAGTCTAAACTTCACTCACCAGAGTCAAAATTAAAAAGTGGTCAAACAGCAATTATCTTCCACATGATATATCACATAAAGTATAATACTAAAGTCTAAAGAGTCACATGTAGGTTGTCTCAGATCTCAGGAGTTCAATAATTTTCATAGCCTTGAGCTTCACTAAAATTCTAAGATGACTCTTTTAAAAATGATTTTAGGATTAGTCACAAAGCACTATCTTCCATAGCCTATCTTTGAAAGTAGAACGAAGCTAGAGACTTCAGGAATGCTACCACCTATACATAGATATGTCTCTAGTATCCTAAAAACACAAGTGCAAAAATGGTTAACGTAGGTCTCAGAGCACTGCAATTGTAAAAGAAAATGTGTATTGACATTTTACTTTTATTCCCGCATGGATGCGACGTCGCCGATCATATGGTCATGATACGATTTGCGGTTAAGAATTTTCTTTATTAGCTGCTAATTTGAGGAAGAAATCATTTAAGTGTAAGATATTTTAGGTCATGCAAGTCTAATGACACTACCGAGTATCAAGTTCATCTTATATGTGAATTATGAAGCAAACAGCAGGATAGTACAAATCTACCCGAAATCCCACGCTTACCTCCCTTTTATAAAATCCTTCATCACTTGTCCATGATAGCCTTACCTCATATCCTATCATGCATGATCATTACATCACCGTTGCAAAATTTCTCGCCTTCCATCCATCATTGCCCTACCGTATTGTGATAATACATGTGTGCATCTATCCCAAAGGGATGATTTTAATGATTGAACAGATTGACAGAAATACTAAGACGGATGTCCTAAGCCTTCATCATAAAATTCTCCGCATCCTCGTACTCCTTGATGGTAAATCTTCCTAATATTGGGATAGAGAATTGGGGTGGATTCAAACAGAGATGGCATTGATGAGAAATGAACCATCATATGTGAAGGAGATAGAGCAGAAAAGATAGTATCAAATAGTATTACACTATTGCAAGAATCGTAGATTTCTCCCATTTTTGCAAAAGTTCGATGTGTTTGATATGCAGCCATGGCACCGGAATTTGCAAAGACATTTGAAGGAAGCCAAGCTAAGGTTGGCTCACTAGAATTTGAAGTCATAGAATAATATATAGCGTTAGCTACAAGCATGTCCACCACAGGGGAACAATGGTTCGAGAAGGAAAGGATCGAAAAGAAAAAGATGACATCGATTTATGGTCGAATTTAAACTCGAAATCGACCGGAAGAAAGGATTCTTCATAATGCCATGCTTGGAAAAATGGTAAGACCTAATCGTACATATTACATAAGTTCCTTTACCCGTGAGAGACATTAGCTCGTCATTTGCATACTATATTCATTTGTTGTTGCATTTTGAATTAGGGAAACACATTAATTTCCCCTATTACCCGCTTCCCGAGTTTAGAGGTAAGAAGCAGAGGAGTTCGGAAAAAGAATGCAGACTCAAGTTGCATAAAAACTATACCATCATGGGCTCATAGAAATCCTGCGAAAAAGGGAGATGGAGGCCAAGGAAAATAACTTGGGAAGAATTTTGAAAGATTTTCATGAAGTGGGAATTGAATTCTGAGAAAATAGCAAGTAAGAAGGTATAGTGCTTCTGACCTCAGCGCTCTTTCAAGGAAAAAGAAAAAAAGGGATCGTCTCTTTGCAGTGTCGCGTCCATTCGAGCTCCTCGATTTTGATCGATGAATCACCCTGTGCTTTGCTCGAGACCACAACCGCTCGATTTCGTACGCAAATACCCATACCGTAGTTAATGAAGAAAAATGCAGAAGGAGGATGACATAATCCTTTCAACATTCCTTCGAAGAGGATAAAACAACACAAGAAAAAGTAGAGACCCGACAGAGGGTCAGTGTAGATACGAGGCGAACATATAGAAACCCTCGAATAACGGATGAACGTGGTAATGAAGCCCTTGTACTACAATATGGAGGCATGAAACCCTTGTGACATGGAAGCTTTCCCGGCAATAAAACCCTTGGTGATATTATGATGCAAATCTTATGGACGACCAAGATAAATTTGATCTTGGAAACGATGGTACATGTTTTGAATCGCCTTGCAGAAAAAGTGCTTGCACTAGATGAGACAGTTTTAGAGACCTCCACCATATCCGAATAATTGGATAGTAGAGCTTCGATGAAAATTTCATGACTCGGAGGCATTAAACCAGGTCATGAATGAGCAGACCAGAAGTTTTCGGGCAAGATGGAGTTGGAAGAAGAAGTTGAAGAGCAAAAACATCAAGTAAGGATATATAAGTTGCATGCTTCTAAATGATACAAGCATCTCAAGAAGGTGACCAATCAACCGAAGGAAGCCCTTGAGAAGACAAAGAGTAATGAGAGTACATGCCTAGTATTGAAGTGCAAGATTGAAAGAAGTCTCCCTATTTTGAATATTTTTGCGTAGGTAAAATGTTGTGTGAGGACACTAACAACTTAGGATGGTTATTGTTGGTAGGCAAAAATTCTCTATTTTTACCCCCATCCTACTATAAAACCTTAATCATTAGCCTTTGTTTTATCTTCATGAAACCCCTTATTCCTACACTAACCACGAATCACGTCTATTACTACATAAGCTTTATATTTCATGTTTAAGATTTACTAAGTGATCAATTAATAATTTTAAATAGATTTTGTGCCTTTGATATTTTTACAAACTCATATTTACTTTCCTAAAATTATTTGATGAGCTAAATTATTAATCATCGTATTAGTTTGGTCTAGTGTAGGTAGATCCCCCACCGTTGGCAACTATCCGTTCGAGAGATCTCGCAACAACTTGATCACTCAACACGTATCTTTTCCCATGTCTTCTTGGGCCGCCTGGTGGTCATCCAAAGATGAATTCAAGTGAAGGATAGCCATCCAACGATTAGTTCACAACTTATTATACCGCCGCTTATTTTTGTAATTTTGTTTTTTATTTTGTTTCAACCGAAAGACTTGACTTTGAAGGACACCATAATTTTCATTATGGCCATAAGCCGAAAGTGATGTATAAATTATAGCCTTTAGATAGAAATAGGTTAGTGATAAAACACAATGTATCTGGTCTAATTTTAATCTCTGTCATTGTAGTTGTCCGGAACGAATAATGTATATTTGTTCATTTAAATTAAAGAGAGAGATGCAATGAGATATTACCAGAAATATTTCATTGATGCCTTGTTAATTGCTTAAGGTCTCGCTTCAATAGAACTGTGTTGGTTGGCTAGGTCTACCCAACCCCAAGCCGTTTTCCTCGCTTTCATCGTTTCTATTGTGTGTGTGTGTTAATTTCTGCTTTTATTCGTTTAAGCGTGTTTAAGTTTTACTTTCATTCTTAAGGTTAATTTCGATTTATTTCGCTAATAGTCAAAGTGTGAACGCATCCGTTGTGTGGAATTCAATTGAGTTAATTTACCTTCCGTAATTTCTTTCCATCTTCGTTCGCTTTAACTTCTGACTGCGTGTAGAGATTGTCCCTACACTAGTGCATGTAGGATCCTATACTTTGGTTTTCTAGTCCATTTACATCAAGTTTTTCATTCTTTTTTTTCTTATATGAATTTAATATATTTCTCGTGAAGTAAGCATTTATAATTAGAGAAACAATCTAAATATTAAAATTTAAATTCTTATAGATTAAAGAATGAATCTGCAGAAATGGAAAAGAACTTTGTTGCAATATATTAATCTATGCCTACATCTCACGATTTAAGGAGAAGGATTAAAGGTAATTCGAAATATTACGTTGAACCCCTTGAAGTTAGATCCTATTGTATACAAACTTTGATTGAAGAAGGTTTGTTTTCGATTTTAAATATTGTTTTATCTTCAAGGTTTATTTCCAGTTTGCAAGATTTAGTTGGTTGAAGCATCTCTTTCATGTGTTATTTCAGAATTTTGATTCACTCTCCGCAATTTATTTCATAGATCAAGGCGTTCTTTCTTGTTTCAATAGCAATGGGCTTAGAAGCTCAAGTTCCCCCATAAATATATAAATATCCAATGCAAGTAAAAAATATACTTCCTACACTCCGAGTATTGTAATTCGTACAGTGAAAGAATATTGTAAGAGTAGGAATAATGCCGTGGTGTAGAAAGGAAAACTTTAAGAAGAAAAATATTCCCAAGGGCCCACTTGTGAGCTCTCCAACACCCATACTAGAGATAAACATAGAATTTCATTTCAACAATAAAATTGTTTGCGTAAGTGTGAAGGTTCCTATCCGATTTCGAAAATTACTTTATTTCGTTTCATCACTAGAACTCCCTTTGGTGTAAATTGTTGTGATCTTTATTTTCGATTCCCGCAAGATTTTTATTTGAGAAGCAGTAGCCAGAGAAGTTCATACTTCACTTCTGAATTTGTTTTTTCTCTAATTCTACTACTGTGTTGAAAATTAAGTGTTGAAAGGAGTTTTCTTAAACTACGATTCCTACACCCAATAGTTATAAGTATCCAATACATTATGTTATTGCAACACGTGTCTCCGGTTATCTTCCACAGAGGAAATATGATCTACACATATGATTGCTATCCACTCATAATATAAAACTATACTAAAAAATTTAATAATTATATTTTAAAAATATTTCATTTCTCACTATTAAGCAAGACTATAATTCTTATAAGAATGCACTAGAGTTCTTGAACACATTTTGCAATGCATCATGTCTGAACATACAACAAGATAAAATGATATTGTCAATAGAAACTTGATTTTATATAAGAGGCTAGAAATTATGAAATAGGTTTGAGAAATTTTAAAAAATTTAGAAGCTCTCCTATTTAAGATCTTTCACACAAATTATAGTAAATTTATATTGAGTTCTTATAGTTACCAATATACATAACTTTCAAGTTGGGCATAATCAACATGTTTTTATAATAAAATAGAGAAATGTTATTTATTCCTTTGGGATAATTTAGAATGGAATAATGTATTATATTAATTAAAGATTTTCTATTACATTACAAAATCAGTTCGAGAAAGAATTTGAAACCATGTAAATTTCATAAGTGCACTATAAATTCATTTGATACACAATATTTTAAATGAACACAAGATTTTGATCTAGATAGTCCAATCATGTTTTACATATATATATTTGTATATCAATAATTAATAGAAATTCAAATAAACTCTTTGAATTATATTTCAAATATCTTGAAAACTTGTTTGCCTACATTCAAACACTATATCATTAAACTAAATAAGATGATAATATATGTAGGGGTAAAAGACATTCAACTATAATACAATAACAAAAAACACTATTCTATACAATAAGACATTGATGTATATAGAGAAGTGTTATTGATCTATGTAGGGAATCGATAGAGTCCATAAAGAGGTCTGTGGTGTTGTTGGTAGAAAACCCCATTACCCAACACCTGCTCTATCCCAAAATATGAACATAGCGACAACTCCCAAAAATCCAATCCCATTCCAATACCTAATGCCGTCAAAGATATTTATTCATTACATAGATCAACGATCTTGTTTTAACATTACTACCACTACCACCACCGCAACCACTTTTTTATTTGACTTCACATTTTCACGCATGGTGAGATAGCTTCCACATAAGCACTTATTATCCCGAAATGAAGCCACAATAAAAGTGTAAAATCGTGTCCTCTTGAGATTTACCGTTACAAGATATTAGATGAAATATTTAAAGAAGCCAACATTGACAATTTAGAAAGTTCTTCGGAATTTCTCCACGTAATTTATTTTTGGCCAAGTTCAACTCTTCTCCGAGTAGGTATGTCACTAAGGCTCCCATGGTATTTTCCTTCCAATTGGTCTAAGATAATCAATAATTCATGTTTATTCATACTTGCTATGAATATTTTTGAATGTTCAACTCTTTTAGAGTAGGTATGTCACCAAGACCGTAGGTATTTATCCTTCCAATTGGTTCTGAAGATAAATTGGGAAATCACAGTTACCCATAATTTCTATGCTTTCAAGGAATTTTCTAGAAAGATTATTCAGACAAATCAAATATCCTTTAATTTTTCCACACATATGGAGTACTATATCTAAACCCTTTTATGTCCGTTCCATTTCATAGTAATATTTGGACCCTTGTAAATACTTTTTATTGCAAATCGCCGAATTCTATCAAGATCGATGGTATTTCTCTAGCTAATTTATCATAGATAAATCCAACAAAAACAACTCGCTAAAACTTGTAATCGACTAAGGAATACTACCTCAAGATTATTATAACTAATATTTAAAAAATTGCAAGTCACTAAAATTTTCTAGCTTATGGAGGAAGCTTGCCTCAGAACCTTTCAGGTCTTAAATTTAGTACCAATAGTTTGGTGCAATTGGCCAATGATGAGGGAAAAGTCCCGAAAAAGTTGTTGGAAGAAGTAGAAAAGTTAAATAAGTCTAGTTGTAGATGCTTTCATTGGGATCAATCCTCTAATTTGTTTTTGATAAAAGATCTAATTCCTAAAGTGAAAACTAAATCATTAATATTGTTGAATAATTCTGTGAAAACTATTATTATAGATTTAAAGTATACATAGGTATTTTAATTGACCTAAATTGTATGAAATTTTACCATTTAATTCGTTGTTAAATTTTTTTAATACAAAATTAAATATTCCAATGACTAATTTTTCCATTACTTGGAACTACTCCCGTCGCATTATTGTTTCGAGAGTATGATTTCATTTTTTCTTAAATTTCCTATTAAATTGGAATTTGCCCCCGTCAAACTATTGTTTAAGAGGAAAAGACTTCAAGTTTTATTAAACTATTAATGGATTCTTTGACCTTGACTGAATAATTTATTGGGTCTCAAAATTATGAAGTTAATGGAATAAAGTTTTCCTATAAATCGAATATACCACAACTTTATTACAAGAGCTAAAATGGATAAATTGATTCAAACTTGTTAGAGTCATAAGAATTTAATTATAACTCATTATATTGGATATTTAAAAGATTCAACTAATTAAAATTGGCCACGGTTACAAAAATGTTATCCGTATATATTTGAATACAAAGATAAAGAGGTTAATTTGGTCAAATTTGCAATTTGGAATCGTTAATGTTATCCCTAAGCATATTGGAAGAAAAGTCTAAAGAGGTTAATTAGGTCAAATTGGCAATGCATTGAGGTATTTTCGTGACTCCAAGCTCTGCAGACGTAATTTGGTCAACATGGTCAAATTGCCAATGGTTGTAGGCATGTTACCCGTGAGGTTAAGATGCCTAAGAGATAAAGTAGAGAGGGGTAGACAAATTTAATAGTTCAAAAGGAATAGAAGGAATATCGTGGCTTGAAATGGATAGATGGGTAAGGTGTGCGAGATTACCGAGCCAATGTGGTATATTTCCCGACAAGTCATTTTCATCGATAAACAAGTACTCCAATTGTCATAATGAGCCCAACTCCAAAGGGAACAGAATCCTCGAGCACACTCGTTTCGGGTCCAATTTTCTTAGTGCTTTACACAAACTCTAATGGAATTTTTTCCACCGAAATAATTCCTAGAAACATTCAAGGAACACACTTTCCAATTAGCCCAATTCGACCGGAATAGAACCGTTTATAGCATTGTCACCGAGGTCAAGTGCTTGGTGTACGTTTTCATCTACCTAAAATTCACCGGAAGTTTTCCTCGTGAAAGACTTACCGAAAGATTGAAGCTATTCAAAAAGGCTATTAAGAGATGATGAAAGACTACCTTTACAATTCTTAATCTTGATCTCGAAATCATGAGCAAGTTCAAAATAAAAAATTTTAAATAGTATGAGATAATGTTGAGTGAAATAGGAGCAACTTCCATCACCGAAATTGATATGGTGGGGCTCATAATATATCTAAAAAAAATAATTGAGCAAATGGGAGTATATAGGTGACATAATTCTATATTCAAGAAAGGAATGAGGAAAGGAGAAAACATGGATCGAAAAAAACTACACATGGATGCAAAAATTGAATATCTACATCAATTCTTGTCCCACAAATAAGAAGGAGTTAAAGAGTTTTTTTATGTAGAAGTTTCGTAAACAGTATGGGGAAGAGAGTCGGTAGAAAGAAGAAGTACTACATTGCATAATTCATCCCTATATATGATCTCAAACAAAAAGATTGCATTGGAGATAACATTCCGTGGAGGGAAAAGGTTCTTATTGCTCAATTAAGAACCAACTCGCATAAAATTCGGTGTGAAACAGACGCGTAGAAAAGGCCTAAAGAAGTTTGTGAAGAACGAGTGTGTACATTTTGCACATGTGGAGCAAGAATCGGAAAACATTTCTTTGGAATGTGATGCATTCAAAGACATGAGAGAAAGTTAAGGGAATATGTTAGCACCTAAGCTTGGCATTTTCTTTTCATCGATGGGATTATTGGAAGGTTATCAGCTCATCATCAATTTGAATAAGAAAATGACTCAAATGAAAAAGGACAAAAACAAAAACTCATAGTCCCATAGACTATTTTTAGTCTCATGGAAATTAAAATTTCATTTAATTTCATTTCAATACAAGCAAGAAATTTTTAATTTATCTATTTAGATGTTATATCAAACTCTCTTTATATATTTACCATTGGGGCTAGAAACCATGAACTCAATGTGATCTTAAAATTAATCCTTTGTAATAGTAGAGCAAATAGCTTTGAAAGAATTTTTATTCTTATTACATTTTTAATTCTAAAATTTTGGAATTAGATTTAATTTAGTAGTTAAATAATTTTTATTTATGGGATCTACTAAGTATTGAGTGACAAAGATGAAATTGGTTGAGATGTAATTTTTTTTAAAGTAAAAAAGATTTGATC
The DNA here is from genome assembly GCA_034641835.2 of Pinus albicaulis. Lineage (NCBI taxonomy): Eukaryota > Viridiplantae > Streptophyta > Pinopsida > Pinales > Pinaceae > Pinus > Pinus albicaulis. The sequence continues at coordinate 179,222 of JAXQQM020087495.1, read as the reverse complement.
CTCTCAATGTTTAGTATATTCATAGTTAAATAGATTTATATAGGGTCAAGTTATTTATTTATTTTTTGTTATCAAGTTAAAATGATAAATAGAAAATTATAAAGTTTCTACTCACACTTAAATTTCTATAGAAATTCTCATTAAACATATGTTTTCCGATTTATTTATTTAATTTTTTCGAAGAAAAAATACCGTGTATATTATACTAGCATATTTATCATCCAAATCTCCAAAATAGAACATCCATACAACATATACATTGATCTTCCCGGCAATCCCAACCCGAATACCGTGGCATGTTTCAAGAGTTGGTCTAACATTAATTGCCAAAAATATCAAAACTAAACATACATTATTGGATCAGCCTGTGAATATATTAAAAGATAAAAAGAAATTTTTTCAATAATGACAAGTCACAGAGTCCAAAAAATATATATCAGATATAAAGCCGTGGAATACCATCGTTGTACCGTCTACTCTAGAATCATAAGAGCATCACCGATTCGGTTGCCCCCGTTCTTGTTGCGTCAACAAGCTCATATCGCATCTCACCAAAAATTTCGTAGTCCTCTTGACAAATACCGTTTCACCATTATTTTTAAGCCATGATTGAAGGATATCCGTCGAAGTGATCTCCTTATCTCATAGATACGCTCCATCCACTCAGATGTGAGTAGGTGTGAAAACATTTTTTTGGTTCATCCGATTTATAAGCACTCAGAGTCACTTATACCTACAATGTGTCAATTTATAGATGTTTTTTGAACCACAACAATTTCCCAACCACAAATAGATCCGCCCGGTGTTGGTGCCCTAGCCTCCATACCAATAAATCTTATAATGGCATTTTGGCTAGCCGAACCAAGCTCCGCAACCACAACGTGAATTTCGTTCCGCCTCCATCGAAAACCATACGTGGTAGGTAATGGGAAAGGTCTCAAAATGATGGGAGAGGTCCCGCAGGAGAATTGTCAACCCGAAAACCTCCTCTATCATTAAATAATTCCGCACTTCCACCTCGACCGGTTCACTTCCCTCCTCCCCGCAAAGTCCATATATGTAGCCACAACTTCCGTTGAAAATGAATGTAATTTCTATAAATTTTGCACCTTTCGTTGCCCACCATGAAAGACAACATGTACCAAAAACGAAAGTCACTATGTCAAAGTGTAATGTTTGATATGCCTTTTTATATAAGCCAGTATGAACAAAAATTATAGCAATGTCTGCGTTCTTAATTTTGTGATACATCCTGCATCTCTCGATTCCACACAAACTTCTTTTCGTAATATTTTCCCAAGTTAAGTTTTTATCCCTCCATACGACCCCCATGAAAATAATGATTTTAAATTGTACACTTGACCTCCATATTTTGAAAACCAATAGTTATGTACGAGCTCGATATGTTGAAGAATCACCTTGCTATGTTTCCCCGGTTTGAACCTTTATTGTCAAGTATGTGTTATATTATTTCCTACCACTAGTCACAATTTGTGGGTCGCTATATGTGCGAGCCCTCAGAAATTTTTTTGGACACTATTTTTCGTGGGAAGACCCACTCATGGTTTTCAGGTATTGGTTTACGGTTTCGGGGCATGATGGTTTTCAGCCCTCGGTATTTTGTAGATCCGAAGCCAAGGGAACTATGCATTATGTTCTAATCTAGGGTTAACGGATTAGGGACGCAGGTATGCTTCGATATGTATATATATGTGTTGTAACACTAAAAGGAATATAATGAAAAATCGTTCGGTAATCCCAATTTGGGATCCTAGGAAAATATCTGTATATATGTTTTATGTTTTATGTCTTATTATTTATTTTTTGTTTTTAAGATTCGTTTTGCGTATAATTTCGTATGTGGTTAACCCTACATTTGGTATCGAGTTGTTTTGCTTCAAGGGGGTACCTTTGGTACCGAGGGGTTTTTTGCTCCGTTCGTGGTAGACCCTATTCGCTGGGATATTTATGGATCGATTCTTTGCAGTTGAAAGAAGATGGCGAGCAAAGGAAGATTGAGAAATTTAATGGTCGCATTTTTTGAGTTGTCGAAGCTCGTCGAGGATCCGCTCGGTGGATAAAGACCAAAGGATCGTGGTAGATCCGTACTAAACCAACAAAAATGCTCGACGAAGACTCGGAAAAAGTCGTGACTTTAAGGCGAAGACAGCAATACATATATGTCTAAGATTCTAGATTGTTGAATGTATCCGGGAAGCTATGATGAAGAATTTGTGGGACAAACTTGAAAATTTGTACTAATCTAAGTCTCTAGTGAATAAATTGTTCCTCCGGAAAAATTTGTATAACTCGAGGATGAAGGATGGAGACTTGGGGGAAAGCATTTGAATGTCAATACCTATGTTACTTATCTAATATATTAAAATCTTAGATGAAGATAAGTGCATTAGTTTGTTGTGTTCTCTACCGTACCTCGTGGGATAGTTCAAGATGCAATAGGTAGCAATACAACTACCTCGAATTTCGATGACATTGTCTCAAATTTCGCCGTTCTGAGGAAATGAGACAGAAATATTGAGGGTCGAATGGAGATTCCTTATATGTACAAGGAAGGTACCGTAACGTAAAAAATAATAAGGTTTGCGGGGATATATAAATCTAGAGTGAGATCGGAATCTTCTTTTGAAAGTTTGTAAAGGTGGTGGCCGGAAATACTAAAAGAAGGGCAATGAATAAGAAAAGGACCTCGGATTAAAGCTCCCGAGAAAGGAAAGGGATCCGATGATGCTCCTTCACAGAGGCAAAAAACCACCTCGTATGAAGGTGGGAATGTATTTGGATTCTTCTTTTAACACATGTAGATCATGAGTCATGGTTGATTGACTTGGGTGCATCCTTTTCTACTTCAATCCGCATATGGAGTGGTTTTGCGAGTATGAAATATGATGTCGGTGATGTCTTTTAGGATGATAGGGAGGCCAAAATTGTCGTACGGGAAAATTCAAGTTGAAGCGAAAGGTGGAAGGATTAGAACATTTCTAAGGTTTCTTCACTTTCCTGCATGTCTTAAATTTGATTTCGTAAACAAGATGGATGATGCAAGGTGTAAAAATAGTGTTCGAGAAAGATACTCCGTTAGATGGTTCGGGGAGCATTGGTATTAATGCGAGGAGTTTGGATTGGAAATATGTATAAGCTTCAGTGGTAGCACCGTTATTGATGGGTGCAAATACCAGGCCTGCAAGTGGAGCGAAAGCTTAGCGTCTATGGAGAAAAGACCATGCTATGGCATCAAAGGCTCGGACATACCGGAGAGAAGGGCCTTTGGATACCGCATGGAAATGGTATGGTAGAAGGTATGTCTAATACTGATTTTAATTTTTGTGAACATTGTGTATATGGGAAGCATAACGGGGTGAGTTTTCCTTCCGGTGCTAACAGGGTGAACAAGATATTAGAGCTTGTAAGTAATGCTGATGTGTTTGGACCCGTGTCGGTTCCATCACCGGGTGTCCGTGTACTATGTTTCATTCATAGATGAATTCTCAAGAATACATGGATATATTTTCGAGGAAGAAATCTGAAGTCTTCGACAGATTTAAAGAACTTATGTCAGAAAACCAAATAGAGAAGAAGATAAAGGTACTGATAAATAATGGTGGGGAGTTCTCCATGAAGGAATTTGAAGAGTTCGTAAGAAGTGTGGTATAGCACGATGTATCACTACTCCATATACACAGGAAAACGGAAAGGTGTAACACGAATGTTAACGCCTATGGAAAAGGCAAGAAGCATGCTCGGGCAAGGGTACGGTTAGGACAAGAATTCTGCGCAGGGGAGTGGAGATTCCATGTTACTTGGTTAACAAACCACCTTCATCGCCGTTGGAGGATAAGACTCATACGTGAGGTATGCGGATCGGTAAGAACCTTCTTTCATATGAGGGTATTTGGATGTGATGGATATACATGTTCCAAAGGAGAAAAGATCAGTTGGATAATAAATTTGAAAGGTGCATATTTATTTGGTATAAGGATGGTTTAAAGGGTTACAAGCTTTGTAACCCGAAAACAAGGAAGGTTGTGTACATTCAAGATGTGGTGTTTAGAGAGGTGAAATATGTTGTTAAACATGAATTCCTACCAAAGAACCTAGAAGAGAGTTTGAGCTAAAGGAGAATGAATCGAAATTCCCATAATAGAAGAAGACTCCGAAGAGAAGAGCCACAAATCAACTGGTGAGATGAATGCGGAAAGAAGACAACCGTAAAGGTATAGTCCATCGCTTTCCGTTAAAATTTTTCTTTAACTATAATTGATGATGATCCCAACCTACCCGGAGGCAGGAGATTTAGAGGATGGAAAACTCCGGAAGGAGGCCATGGTTGATGAAATGGCATCCTTGAATAAAATGATGCATGGGATTTGGTGGATTTTCCATCCGGGAAGGAAGTCTACTCCAGGAGAAAATGGGTGTTAAGAAGAATATGAATGTTGAAGGCAAGGTGGAGAAATAAAAAGCTTGGTTGGTAGCAAAAGGTTATTCCTGTGTGCCGTGAATTGATTTTGGTGATATTTTTTTCCATGTTTCCAAAGTTACTTCTATTAGATTACTTTTATCTATTGTTGCTCCATTTGATTTTGAGGTAGAATGTATGGATGTGAAGACAAAATTTCTTCACGAGATCCGGAAGAGGAGATATACATGAAACAACCCGAAGGCTTTATGGTGAAGGGGAATAAAGAATCGGTATGCATGTTAAAGAAGTCTTAGTATGGGTTAAAACAACCACCAAGGATGTGGCATTAGAAATTTGATACCTATATACGAGGACATGGCTTCACCATAAGCAAGGAGGATCACCGTGTTTATTTTAAATTAATTGGTGACCATGTTATTTTGTCTTCTATGTGGATGATATGTTTTTGATTGGAAATGACAAAAGAACATCTAAGATTTGAAGACCCAACCGTTCTCCAAATTCGACATGAAGTGATCTCCTGGGTGTTGCAAACTATATTTGCATGGAAATTAAGAGAGATCGAGAAAAGAGGAAGCTTCCGGTTAACCAGAGGAAGTATGTCGAGACTATATCGTAGAGGTTCAATATGCAAAGATGCGCAAACTAGTGAATGTTCCGATTCCCAGAGGTGTCATTTGCCAAACAATGTCCCAAGACACGTTAGCGTAGGAAGGATATGCCCCGTGTTCCATATCCAAGTGCGTGGTAGCCCGATGTATGTAATGGTTTGTACTAGACTAGACATTGCACATGCAAGTTGGGAGTATTGGAGTGTGTTTATGTCAAACCCATGGAAGGAGTATCGGATAGAAGTGAAGTTGCAAGTTTTCATATATTTGCGTGGCACTATTGGATTATGGCTTCGTGCTACTGTGGAAGACCAGGATTGGAAAGAGTGTTGGAAATCTTCGTGGTTTTTGATGCGTACTTGGCTAGAGATCTAGACCAAAGAAGATCTATATGGGTATGTGTTTAGCCTATTTGGAGGTGCAAGCTAGTTAGATGAGTAAAATATACCGTAGTGGCTCTTTCAACTACATACAGTAAAATTACATGGCAACCACTCATGCAAGCAAGGAAACATTTTGCTGCGTAGATCAGGTTCAAGTATGGGGTTGGTGCAACAAGCGATAAGATAGACTCAGATACTAAAGTGCAATTTTCTACAAGAACCTTGCTTATCATTCAAAGACAAAGCACATTGATGTTTAATATCACTTTTGTGAGAGATATGGTTGAGGCTAAAAGGGTGTTTCTAGTAAGGTGGACACTTTGAAGAATGTTGCGTATGTATTGACAAAGTCTATGAGCACTCGTGGTTCTCTGTGTAGATAAATAATGGGCGTTACGTAGGCTGGGCTGGTACCACTGCTTCCCCGTGGCCCCCAGAAGAAAACAACAAGTGGGAGAATGTCGGGTATGTGTTATATTCTTTCCATGACGCAGTCACATGCAGGGCTGCAGAAGCAGAGAACGCCCGTATGTTGCCACGGTACAAAGGTCATAGGGGCGGCAGCTCCCCATTAGGCTTGGAGTAGAGCCTGGCGGAAAAAATTGGACAACCCTATTTTCTGGCAAGGATCAGCCTCATGGTTTTGTGCATGGGTTTGCACATGGTTTTGGGGCATGATGGTTTTCGGCCCCTGTTATTTTGTAGATCCGGTCAAGGGAACTAGGTTATGTTCTAATCCAAGGTTAATGGATTGGGGTTTTTGTGCATTTCAACATGTATATATATGTTTTGTAACACTAAAAGGAATATAATGAAAAATCAAGCTGGTCCTCCCAATTTGGGATCCAGGGGAAAATCTCTGTGTATATATGTTTTATGTTTTAAGCTCTCGCTATTGTTTATTTCCCGTTTTTAAGATTTGTTTGCAGATAATTTCTATATAGGGTTAAAACCTACAATCGTTAATCAGAGTTCCCCCCTACGTTATATAATCCCCCCTATGTCCCAGTGATAAAACTAGATGTCTTAGACTATTTGTGTACGAGACCCACTCCTCAGCATATTTATCCTACAACTTCAACTATTCTGCCCCTTTCCAAATTGGGTATCCCTCACACTAGATTATGATATCCTGTCCCACATAAAATATGCCTCGAGCATGTAAGGAAAATAGAAGCTCATTACTCACCAGAATAATCTCATCACTTCCACAGAGAACACTTCTACCCATAAGTATTTTTGCACCATTTCCAAAGGAACAACTCATGCGTTGGATGTACATATGCCAAATATTCATGAACCCATTCCATATGGTTGATTCCCTCACTGTGTGTAGCCTTTCGTGAATACACCATACCTCAGATGATTGTGATTTCCTGTAATTTTAGCTGATAATGTCCTTCCATGTGCCTGGAATGTTCAAATCCCTCCATAATGATTTGATAAGGAGAGCCTTCCCAAATATATCCACATCTAGCAATCCCAAGCCTCCCATTTCATTTGGCAATGTTATGTTATCCCATGAAGACAAATGGAATTTACCTACACCCCCACCACCTTCCCGGATGAAATTGACCATTGTTGACTTTATCTGAGACATAATGGCCTTCAGAGTGTGAAAAATATGAGCCCAATACACTGACAATTGTTGTAGTACTCCCTGAGCCAAAGTAAGCCTCCCAACCTTCGATAACCATCTCAAGGACCAACCATTGACTCTTTTCCGGAATGTTTCAAGTATCCAAGATAAATCTGCGGCCCTATAGTTATTTGTTTTTAAATGAAATCCCAGATATGTGAAGCCATCTTTAAGTGGTGTAGATTTGAAATTGAAAATATCAGCATCCTGTTTAACAACACATGGATCACCCTTTGAATGTAGAATGGCCGACTTACCTTCATTTGCAATCATGCCAGAAGCCTTGCCAAACCTCTCAAAAATATGTCTGAGATCAACCTATAAAGACCAAAAGAACATGCCAAATAGCAGAACGTAGTCCACAAAGAAGCTATGAGATGCTTCTTTTTCACCCATAATTTTAATACCCCGAAAATTGCCCGCACTTATAACATAATTAATTTTATTACTTAATGTATCCATCACCAGTATGAACAGTAGAGGTGATAGGGCACATCCTTGTCTAAGGCCTCTCCTGGCTCTGAAAATCCTTCAAGGTAAACCATTAATTAAAATTCCCAAAGGTTCCTTGGTGATACACCCCATAATCCAGTCCACCGTGTTGCAGTTTAACCCAATTTTTATGAGGATCATTCTCAAGAAGGTCCAATCCACTCCATCATATCCCTTGCTCAGGTCAACTTTCATGACTAACACCTCCATTCTTCGAGTTTGGATCGTGTGAATAATTTCCTAGGAAGTTACCACTGCATCATGAATGAGTCGATTGTGGAGGAAACCAAATTATTCCCTCAAACTGTGCCTAGACAATGCACCCTTGATCATGTCAGCCACTATTTTAGAAGTGATTTTGTATAAGATGTTGCACAGAGAGATTGGTATGTAATCCTCAAAGGAGAAGGATTATTTTTCCTTGGGAATAATGGAGATAAATGTGGAATTTATCGCCCCATGCATACAACCTTTATCCCGCGGTTCCTCCACCATGTCTACAATATCCTCTAAAAAAGTTCAGAAAAATGAGCAAAAAAACCTGAATTCCACCAATCAAGTCCTGGACTTTTGTCCCGGGAAAAATTTTGAGCACCCTCTCAACTTCACTGGTGCATACCATGGCATTAAGGGAATTGTTGTCATCCTCTGAAAACATAACTGAGAATTCCTGCACACCCCATATCTTGTTCTCATTGTACCCACCCCCCTCGCCCTGATCACAAAATAGGTCCTCAAAATATTTCACCGCTTCCCCCTTAATCATATTTGTGGTGTGATACTTCTGATCATTCACACTGATAACCTAGATGGTTTTACCCTTACGACGCATGTTATAAAATGCATGGAAATACTTATTGTTTAGATCCCCCTCCCATAGCCAAAGAGCACGACTTTTTAGCATCCACGTCTGTTCATGATCCATGAGAATATTTCACTTTGCGGCCTCTAATGACTTGATACGGTCCCAACCCTTATGTTTCATGTCTCCCGCATCAATGTTAGCAAAGATCTGTTTGGTTTCCCGAATATTCTCCTGTAAATCAGAAAAAAGGCTTCGCTTCTTATGCCTTTCCCATACCCTAAATTTGGATTTTAAACCCTGTAAGGTATTTTCCATATGTGCCATGGGAGACACCTCCGGGCCCCCTAGCCGGGCCTTCAATAATTCCAAGACCATAGAGTCGAATCTTGCATCCTCTAACCAACACCTATTAAATTTCAATGGAATTGCTTTCATGGGTTTTCGAAACTTCCATTTTAACACTATGGGATGATGACATAATATCAGCAATCCCTCCATCCATGTTTTCACCATCCCCATGTAATCCAAAAGAGCTTCCTACACAAAAAATGGTCAAGACATTTTGTAATATAATCATCTCCCTGCCTACCATTGTACCATGTTGGGAAACCAACCTCTAGACGTAAGTCTTTCATTTGTGCCTCCCATACCATATCTGATATAAAATCAGCAAGGGGGTCCATCTTGCAGTGCACACCCCAACACTCTAGCCTATCTAAAGTGCTATTGAGGTCACCAACAATAAGAAGATGACCCAATTTGAAAATCCTGCAGACGTCCATCTGCTTCCAAAAATTGCCGCTATAATAATAGGGTGCATATGTATTCAAAATGTGAACCTTGTTCATGCAGCCATGGATAAAATGAATCAATATAATCCCCCCCAAAAAATTGAATGTCGAGAGAGACACCCACCGAGGATCCCACATAACCACCGTGTCACCCGATCATCCCACTACATCAGATGCCACTATGTTAATCTGGAAACATGGCATAGAAAAAGATAATAGCCTTATCAGCTGTAGTCATCATCTCTTGGATAAAAATCATAAAAGGAGAAAGCCTCGACAAAATTTCTGTAGGGACACAAAATTCTCACGTCCCCAAAAACCCCTCATATTCAGAGAAAAATAGATCATTCGAAACCCCCTATGCGGTCTCCAGTTCTCTAAGGACCCGAATGAACACTATCGACATAGGAACATCCGTAAAATTACCCGATAGAAACTCTTGGTCAGAATCCCCAAGGGGAATTGGTCTTTTCTTCAAACGAGGGTGTCCCTTCCCCTTCCACTTATTCACATTAGGAGTCAAAGATGGGCTAATAATAATAGTGGGATAGGCAGGGGTATCTTGGTCCATAGTAAAGGGATCCAGGTCATCCTCTGGGTTTAATAAAAAAAATCCCAAGCCACAGCCTATAGAATTACAGGGCGAGAGTAACAGATCAATAAAAAGAGGTTTTGATGGATTTATAATCGAAGACAAAGGAATATCATACGACAGGTGGACAGGTAGTGGAAGGCAAGAGTCATCACCAATGCCCATAATAGAAAATGGTTTAGTCACCTCTTGGTGATATTCAAATGGGATCAAAACGGGCTTCATTGTAGATGGGTGAGGTTCCCTACCCAGATATGCATGGCATGACACTTCATGGGAGGATGAATGAGAGCTCCTAAAAACACAGGGAACAATCATGAGCCCAAAAAAAATGGGATAAATTAGCAGGATAATGCTTTACTTGGAAGTAGGTGAGCCGATTTGGAGAAGTCTTGAGCCGATATATTCGGGGATTTTCACCTCGAGGATTGATTAACGACGAACATCCCCTAATTCTTCCGTGGACACAGACACGTCCATAGAAGATGGCTGGTTTGATGGCACAAGTGGCATCTGAAAGGGATTTTCTAGAAATCCAGACACAAACGATGGACAATATTCTCCCATGCTAAATTAAGTGAAGCGGAAACCCACTTGAGAAAGAGAGCTCAACAAGAACCCATGCCACTCTTTTTTCATAAACCCCTAGAAACTTTGGGTACATGAAAATTCATTTTCCTATGGAATTTCTGATGGTCGTTAGCACATGATGGGTCCATAACTCAAGAGGCAAACCTAACAACTTCACCCAAACTAGGTGGTTCTAAGGGGTGCTTCTCGTAGGGTTAAATTGTACCATCTATGCATAGCCAAGAAACATCTACCCATCACCCAAGGTCTGCTAAGACCCTCAACAAAATCCTCTGGCTTTGTGAAGTGAAAACAAAACCACCCATTTAGTAATTTTCATACCTTCTGGGGGTACCCAAGAATCTTAACCCACGCTGAGCTCAACCAGTGTGCATATCCACATTCCAGTCGTTGTCAAAAAACTATTTACCAACCAAAGCATGTGACTATAAGCTCGTCAACCTATCCCACATCACGTCGCAAGTTTAAACGGTTTGGAATTATTCATAGGTAGTGTATGTCTGCTCACGTCCCTCTTCAAATTCGAGTTATCATAATAATCAAGCTTAGGGTGCCCAGCCCCATCGATAGCAGTGTAAATTCCATCTAAGTGTAGTGTGGGTGATTCATTAAGTCCAATGTGTGTCAAGGAATGCTCGCCACCTTCCGCAATTTCCACAACCTGGATCAATGCATAGTTTGCAGACTCATCCTCCTCTAAATCCTCTAAGAAGGACACCAAACCTGCCATGTAAGCGAAAAATGAACAACACCAGCCTGCCAGGTCATACAATGTTTTAACCAAGTAAAACTGGCAGCAACACATAAATGTGACCTCAAAAATAAATAGATTAAACCCCACCTCCTGAAAAACCCGACGTTAAGAAATCTCGCTCCATAATAGTGATTTGATCCAGTTAGACCCCAACTAGCTCCAACCAGTGCCACGTACCTAGAGGTCATCCTCCCTCCTTAGATATGGATATAAAAGGCCATCATGAATTAAAAGAAGTAGGTGAAAAGGAGGTACTTTCAGTAAGGAAAATGTATAGCCCCAAATATCCACTGCCAAACTAATCTGACTTAAATGTATAGTACCACCCCTTCACTTGGAAATTCAAAATATTTTCAGTGTCGGAAAAAAAACCCGACCACCAATATCTGGCCGTTGAGATACCATTGGTTTACGTCGAAGAAATGTAGGGATAACTCAATAGGAAAATTTAGGAAATCCCCTTTGGCTCCCTACTTCTGTAGCCTCCACCTGCCAGGGTTAATAACTAATGCAAAGACAACAAATTGTTTGCAGCATCAGCAGCAAGTGAAACCGCAAAATTGGCAACACTGATGACACACATAACCATCGAAGTTTTTACATGGCCTGTACACAATAATGTATTCCTTCCATTTATTTCTCCAAGAGAGAGAATTATTCCCTTCACCCGAGATCATTCTCTAAACAATAAGCCTTTGCCACCACCCACTCATGTCTGCGCTCCTTGACACAAACAATTTTTTCTTCACCTACCTCATAGAAAAAAAAACCCATAGGACCTATGTTGATAGTGTTTCCACACCCCACTGGTTCTTTCCTCCCTCCACATCCCGTCCTTTATATTCCAAACAAACCCCCATTAACATGGAGGCTAAGCTCCAATTTCAACATACCCCACTAGCTGCCGTATATCGCTCCTATGTGCCTAGTGTTTTACCAGCCTTCAATCGGCCTCCCTCCTTTCATCCTCAATCTTTCATGGCCATAGAGAAAGCATTTCTCAATCTGTCTTTCATCCTCCTTATATACATACATACACACACACATATATATATATACCTTTAATACTTAATATTTTTCCCTTTGTTAAAATTTAGCTCACTAAAAAGCATGTAAAGTGTGTGTATATATATCTATAGACACACACACACACACACATTAGTTTTTCCTTTATACATTTGAAATATTTTTTTATTTTTACTTATTATTTTTTACTTGGATAAAATTTACCTCACAAAACTATTATGTAGTGTGTGCACACACATATTATTTTATCCTTTATACATTTGAAATATTTATTAATTTTTATTTATTGTTTTTTACTTGGATAAAATTTACTTCACACAACTATGATATTAATTTACGTAATTACATATGTTTATTAATTTCAACTAAGATTAATTTTACTTCATAGAAAATCATTTTAATTATAATACCAATTATATCATAAATACTTATTGTTTTTTAACTCACACAAAAATGTTTTTAACTATAATATCAATTTACTTAAATTATTTATTTGAAATGATGTTTATTTTTTTCACTTTGATAAATTTTATCTAGCACAACCAAGTTTTAACTATGATATCAATTTAAACATAATAATATTTTACATATTTTCTCTAAAATGCCTAGTAAGAATCAAAGTAAAGCCAAATAAAGAATATATTGTTGTTCTGTTCTAAACTTAGTTAGTTTGTTGTCCCAATATAAATCTAGGCAAACAAAATTTCATTACTACACATTATATAATTTATTTATTTTTAAGAAAAATCATATATTAACTAAAGTTTTCACCACCTATACTCTTTATACACTTATTTTAATTTTGTGACAAAAATGATTATATATATGCATTAATTTTAATTTTAGCTCATATATTTAATATTGTTCTTTATTATTTCATAGAAATTATATGCACTAAGCATGCATATTTCCAAGATCCACCTGATCTCACACTATTTAACTTTATGCAAGATACTGAATCTATTCCACTTGTTAATCTTTTGTGGAAAATTTAATTGCACACACATGTGAAGCATAAACAAAAATATTCAATCACACATAACACAATTTTTAACCGGGAAAGCCTGAAGCTGAAAACCCCAACTATATATTATGTAACATGGAGATCATATGACAATCACATACAAGAATACAAATCTTATCACAAGCCCTCAATACAGTACAATCGTCATACACTAATCAGGACCAATCTTGCAAATCTATGCACCGATCTTTGCCTCCTGCTAGCTTGCCTCCACTGTGAAATCTTTGCTGAAGAATAGCTCTGAATGAATTCGAATTACTCCATCCTTGACTATGAAATCCTCATTGGCATCTCCACTAAGTGTGTGATGCAATCAATGCATCACTATAGTCACAACAGATAGTCTATCTTTCCCTTTCACCTATCTCTCCACTGGTCTCCACTGAAACTACCGTGCACTGTAGTTAACTACTGTATTGTTCAGTTGATTAATGAGTTATTATTTGTGAATTAATTAAATAATTAATTCACTCCACTCTCACTAGTGTATCAATCAGTTAGACTAGATACAACTAGCTCAATTGAGTCTAACAGAGTTAAACTAAATACAACTCCATAACTACTTCTTCCAACTGTGTCATAACTCTGCCACTTGAGTTCTAATTGAGTCCTTCATGCAATAGCTCCAGTAAACCCTTATGAATAGTGTAATTCCTTCTGTCAGCTGTTGTTCCACATCTGTGCACTGAACTGAAGTGCTCCAAGAGAATAAGTTGTTTTTTAGAGTTTGATTATTATTAAGAGATAATAATAATCGACAAGCATCTATTTTTAGATTGACGATCTATAAATAGACTTCGCCCAATATTCTAAAAATAGAATTTCATCTATTTTTCCAAATTGATAAACCATCCACAAATAGCATCCTGTAACTTCTGAAATATGATCATCATGTATAAAATAGACATAGTCTAAAACTAGACTTGCGCCAAAAATAGCCTGCAGGCCCACTTAGTGAAGGTGACTATTTTCACTAAGCTCATCATCTTGTTGAATATCAACACTCCCTCTCAACAAAATAGGGATTATCCTTCACCCCAATCTTGCCTCTATGGCATTCGAATTTTCTCCTGGTGAGCGCCTTCGTCAGAATATCTGCATCCTGATCCTTCGTAGGAATGTAGTGAAGCAACATGATCTTCTGTTGCACACAATATCTGATATGATGATACCAAATATCAATATGTTTAGATCTATCATGAAACATAGGATTAACCAAGAGTTTAATGAAACTCTGATTATCACAATGAATCACCATGGGATCTAAATGTGAACCGAGCAAACCAACCAGAATCTTCCTCATCCAGATAACCTTACATGTAGCTAAACTTGCTGCCATGTATTCTATTTCCACTGAACTGAGTGCCACAGATCTTTGTTTCCTGCTGTACCAAGAAACTTCCGTAGATCCAATACTAAAAATCCCTCCTGATGTGCTCTTTCTGTTTGTTGGGCTTCCTGCCCAATCTGCATCCATGAAGCCATGTAACTTCACTTCATCCGTCTGTTTGTACCATAAACCATACTCAAATGTGCCCCTGAGATATCTCAGGACATGCTTACCTACCTTCCAAAAGAGCTTGGTAGGCTTAACCATCGCTTGTGAAAGCTAGTTTACCGCAAAGCATATGTTCGGTCTTGTATTGACTAAATACATGAGCGAACCCACCAACTGTCGATAAATAGTGGCATCCATTACCTCTGCCATGTAGCATCTTGTTTCTTTCAATTTCCTGGAAGAAGAGTGTCGATAGGATTGCAGCCTTGCATGTGAAACTTCTCCAGTATCGCCCGGGCATACTTGCCTTGAGACACAAACAGTTCACCTTCCTGTTGCCATATTTCAATCCAAGGAAATAATAAAGGAGGCCCAAATCCTTCATCTCAAACTCCTTTGCAAGAACTGCCTTGCATGAGTGTATCAATTGCTCATCACCTATTAGTATTAAATCATCAACATAAAGTACAATGATTAAAAGCTTACCCTCAACCACAATCTGGTACAGGTTTGCATCCGCCTCACTCTTGGTGAAGCCAAGTCTAGTGAAATAGCTATTGATCCGAGTGTTCCATGCACGGGGTGCTTGTTTTAGCCCATACAACACTCTTTTAAGTCTGTACACATGTGAATCGCTACTGAAGATCTCAAATCCTTCAGGCTGCTCAATGTACACCTCTTCCTCAATGATTCCATTAAGGAACGTAGTCTTCACATCCATCTGATGAATGTGCCAACCCATTTGCGCTGAGAGAGCAAGGATGGTCCATATGGAAGAATACCGTGTGACAGGTGCAAAGGTTTCTTCATAGTGAATCCCCTCAATCTATGAGAAGCCTCGGGCAACAAATATTGCCTTATACTTCTCAACGCTCCCATCAACAGCTTGCTTTACCTTGTAGATCCATCTTGATCCTACAACTGATTTTCCCAACGGCCTTGGAACAATCTCCCAAGCACTGTTTCTAACAGTGGAGTCATACTCCTCCACCATGGCATCTACCCATGTGGGCTCCTGCATTGCTTCTTCGAAAGAAGATGGCTCTATCACAATACACTTGCTCATAAGAGCCATGTATCCAGTATATCGGTCAAGTGACTGTCTCTGTCTGTGCTGTGATGTAGGAACTCCTACATTCTGTGCCACATCAAGCTTTAGTCTCTTAGCTTCTGTGGTATGCTTTTTGCCTTGTTGGATGTTTGGTTCTGCATGAGTGGACTCCTCCACTCCATGAATCTCCCCCTGTGGCTGATCCACATCCAGAGGCTCATCTTTGGGAACAAGAAGTTCCTCTTCCACATGCAAGCGTAGCTCCCTCTCAAGCGACAACTTCATGGCTTTCACCTCATTGAATTTTGTATCTTGTCGCACAACGGTCATCCGACTATCTGGAAAATACACATGATAGTTATGGGGTGTTTCTATTTACCCCACAAATATCCCAACTTCTGTAGTTGGCTCCAGCTTCTTCCTGGCATCCTTCGTCACATGAATGTAAAAAAGTGTACCAAAAATATTCAAATGAGAAATATCTGGCTTCTTACCAGTAAAAGCTTCTTCGAGTGTACTCATGCCAAGTACTCTATGAGGACAACGGTTTTTCACATAAACCACAGTGTTGCATGCTTCTGCCCACAAGTGCATCGGTAGGCCCTGGTCATGCAACATCGCTCATGCAACACCCACAATCATTTTGTTCTTTCTCTCTGTGACCCCATTCTACTGTGGGTTATGAGGCGCTATGAGTTCTCTTTGAATTCCTTCTTTGCTACAGAAGTCTTTGAATTCGCTCGAGATGTATTCACCACCATTATCGCTTCGTAGAGCTTTCACCTGCTTCCCCGACTCCTTATCCACCAATTCCTTGAACTCACAGAAATTTGAGAACGTTTCACTCTTCTTCTGTATGAAGAAGATCCAACATCTATGAGAATAATCATCAACAAATATCACATAATACCCATGTTTTGTTGTTGAAGCAACCGAGAATGGTCCACACACGTCCGTGTGAATTCTCTCCAAGATCACCGAAGCACAATTCTCCTTCTCATGAAAGGTGGTCTTCAAAAAATTACCCATTGTACATCCTTTGCACTGATCTAACTGCGCAAGATTACACTTGGGAAGTCCAGTAGAAATTTTCTGTAAAATTTTCAAAGCGCCATGGTGAAGATGGCCCAATCTCTTGTGCCATAATTCACCCACATCTTGGCTCACCACTTCTTCTGCTTTTCCCACCATTGTAGTGCAACCATTTACCTCTAGCTTGTAGAGATTCTTAATTCGAACCCCTATCTTCTTGGTTTGACCCTTTGTTTTATGTCGAAGGAAATCTTTTCCCTCATTGAAAACAACATCATAACCCTTGTCTCCCAGCATTGCGACTGAGACCAAGTTCTTCTTCAGATTTGGAACATGCATAACTTTCTTCAACAAGAACGGATTACCAAACTCCCTCTAAAAGGTAATGGTCCCAATTCCAATCGCATTGTACCGACCATCGTCACCCATCTCTATATGCATCTATAGGTCCTTCTCCTCCAAGTCACTAAACAACTCTTTGTCTCCCGTCATGTTGAAAGATGCACCACTTTCAAGATACCACACCGATCCCATGTAGCTTGAAACCAAGCATGCGATCAAGGAAAAATCCAGCTCAAATTGCGAGGCTAAGGCCTCTCCAGCTGCAGATCCAGAAGCCTGCTTATTCTTCTTCTTCTGTGGACATTTAGTGGCGAAATGTCCATGCTCGTGACAGTGAAAACACTTCACTTTGGACAAGTCCTGCTTCTTGCCTTTAGCACAGAATTTTGAAGAAGATTTATTCCCCTTCCCTTTCATTGCTTTGGCAGCCAAAGTGAAATTATCTTCATCTTCATTCTTTGATGAAGATCCATCCCTAGTTCCCCGCCTTATCTCCTCCTGCACAAGATCCGACCAAAGTCGCTCCCATCCTGGCAGTTTCTCCCATCCATTGACAGAGTCTTCGTAGCTATGCCAACTCTTTGGAAGCCCAAGGAGAGCCAAGCTCACCAATTCTTCTTCATCAACAGTAACCCCCACACTTCCCAGCTCATCCTTGCAGTGGACAAACTTCATGAGGTATTTTGGAATACTGTCACCTTTCTCCATTTTTTATTTTTTTGAGCTTGTATTTAAGCACCAACTTCCTCTGGTCACTTCTGCTTTGGAACAAGTTTTTCAAAGCCTTCCACATTAATAATGGAGTGGATTTCTCGTGAAGTCTGGACACAATATGGTCCTTCACACCTTCCAACAGAATTCTCCTCGTCTTTGCAGTCTTCTTTTTCCATGCATCAATTAATGCAGCATCGCTAGATACCGGCTTAGGAACATCGCTATCGATGAACTCCTTCAGCCCATTATCCTCCAGCACCACCTCCATCCTGTCCTTCCAGGCTATGTAATTCGAGCTCCCATCAAGGGCATACTCCAATCTCAACCCGTTGAAAGACATTTCAATGTATACTCGATTTTTGCACCAAGAATCTTCTGTAGCAAATTCGAATTGTCCACCAGCACAAACTCACTTCACAATTGCAATCTTCAATCAACAATGCTCTGATACCATGTAGAAATTATATGCACTAAGCATGCATATGTCCAAGATCCACCTGATCTCACACTATTTAAATTTATGCAAGATACTAAATCTATTCCACTTGTTAATCTTTTGCGGAAAAATTAATTGCACACACATGTGAAGCATAAAAAAAAATATTCAATCACACATAACACAGTTTTTTAACCGGGAAAGCCTGAAGCTGAAAACCCCAACTATATATTATGTAACATGGAGATCATATGAAAATCTCATACAAGCATACAAAGCTTATCTGACCCTGAAATATAAAATACAATTCGTCATACACTAATCGAATAATCTTGCAAATCCTTACCATAGATCTTTACTCACCTTTCTTTGCCTCCTTGCACATAATCCCTGCTGAAGAATAGCTATGAATGAATTCGAATTACCCTTGCCTTGACTGCGCAATCCTCATTGGCAACTCCAATGTGTGTGTGGTGCAATCAATGCATCACTATAGTCACAACAGATAGTCCATCTTGCCCTTTCACTTATCTCTCCACTAGGTCTCCACTGGAACTGCCATGCACTGTAGTTAACTGTTGTATTGTTCAGTTGATTAATGGGTTATTATTTGTGAATTAATTAACTAATTAATTCACTCCACTCTCACTAGTGTATCATTCAATTAGACTAGATACAACTAGCTCAACTGAGTTTAACGAGTTAAAATAAATACGCTCATAACTACTTCTTCTGACTATGCTAGTAACTCTTCCACTTGAGTTCTAGTGAGTCCTTCATGCAATGGCTCCATTAAACCCTTAAAAGACTAACCTCATTCTTAAATGGGGTGAGTATTGCCACATCTTGTGCCTTTGACTGAGTGTCGAAGAATAAGTTGATGGTAAGTCTTGATTATTATTAAGAGCTAATAATAATCAACATGCATCTATTTTTAGAATGACGATCTATAAATAGACTTCGCCCAATATTCTAAAAATAGAATTTCATCTATTTTTCCAACATGATCAACCATCCAAAAATAGTATCCTACAACTTTTGAAATATGATCATCATGTCTAAAAATAGACATAGTCTAAAAATAGACTTGCGCCAAAAATAGCCTGCAGGCCCACTTAGTGAAGGTGACTCTTTTCACTAAGCTCATCATCTTGTTGAATCTCAACATATTTATTAATTAACCGATACATATTTTTAAATTTTTCCCTCATATACAAGATTGTACAACCCAGGTTTACAAGATTGTAATATCCCTATCGACACAAACAAAAAATATATTAAATGATATTTGTATAGTACCTCAATATATATATATATATATATATATATAGATATATATAATCATTAATATTTAATGAAATATAAAACTTTTATTTTTTTAACAATATTTTCAATTTTAAGAAACTCTAAATAGTAACTTAATGGTCACCCTATTGTATTAGAGAGAAATGTCACATTAGATATTAGACTCTTTATAGGGGTTTTAATAATAACTAATATTTAATGAAATATAAAACTTTAATTTTTTAACAATATTTTCAATTTTAAACTCTAAGTAACTAGATGGTCACCTTATTGTATTAGAGAAATGCCACATGAGATATTAGGCTCTTTTGTATGGGTTTTAATTACATCTAATATTGGCTATCGTAGTTCACTTGGCGGTATTATTTCTATGTGTGGTATTAATATATTACTTTAAGAAAGCACATTTGGCACACTCATACATACAAGCAATATAAAAAAAAAATTGTTTTTTTTTTTTTTTTTTTTTACCTTCTATTCAGTAATTTTGAAGGTTAAACTTGCCATATAATATAAAATTCATTTAGCAATTTTCTAACCTTATTACTTTCACACTAAACCACATTATGGTGCTAAATATAAATAACACATAAGTTTTCAACTTCCGTTTACCATGGATTTTCATCGCCATAATATAAGATACTTATTTTATGGTTATATGTTAACTTTGTCGACATTTATTTTATTTTAATGATCTATATGGTTAACATGTATTATACCTCTTCCGCTCGTGATATGTTACGTATCCTCACTACCATCGAGGCATTGATGGCATCCCTTAGCAATTTAATGTGGAAGTAATGGCTATTAAATTCATTCGACAGCTGTGGATCTTGACATGATTTGATGCATTTCTCAAGGGTCTCTGCCACTGATCTCCACCGTAGAAGTTAGCAGATCAACAGTTGATATTTTAGGTGAGAACCATCTAGTTAACCCCACCAAACCTAATGGATCTTGGTCTATTTCTTCTGAGCTTGAGTTGAGCCACTCCTTCACTCTGTTGTATGTCTCCATTGCACTGTTGAACCATGGCTCTGCCTCTGTCGAGCCTTTTCCAGTCTTACAATTTTTTTTCGAGGGTTTAACCCTCATAGTTCTACGTATCGATGGGAGAAGGTGCATTTAGTATCTGCCAGGAACTCTGGTCTAGATCTTTCACTGATGCTAATGCAACTACTCCAGACCTGTTTCTTTTTACTCATTGCACAGGTAATTACTCTCACCATTTAAATCTCAGTTTTTTAGCGCATTCACATATTTTGTTTTCTGAGTTTATCAATTTTATCTTTATGAGGTTTTTGATGCTAGTTATCCTTGGTGCACTACATTTAAATGAATTTTTTCAGGTTGCCATGCTCCGAGGATGAAGTCCAGATTAATTCTAAGTTCTTTAAAGGTTTTCTTTGTCCCAATACTTTTGAACTCTAATGTTCCTTTGGATATAGATTTCTTTAATTCTTGAATGGATTTTTACTTACCCACATCTCTCGGCTTTTGGTACAGGCCAATATCTTCAGGTTGGTGTTTTCTCCAGTTAACCGACTCTTCTTTGGCATACAATTTTAGTGACTTTATGGGTTACTTCGGTCACGGCTAACACACTTAGCCATTCTCCAGGTACTTATAACACTCGTGTCTAGACAATGAGGTTTAATTAGTCACAGGTGTTTTCTAGCCTTCCTGGGGTTTGCATCCTTCTAAATCTGGCCTATTCATCGGCCTGGTTTAAGATTTGTTTATTGTTCAAATGTTTGTATTAAAGGATTAAGACAAGGTTCCATCCAAGATACTCATGGACTCAGACAACCTTCCGCTCTTCTATTTTGTAAAGAAAAGTTTCAATACATATATTATGACATATTTTTTACTGAGGTTTTATTTATAAGAATCGACCCTTGTTTTTAATTCAATCTTTCTTTATTTATGGCCTTCGCTGATGCATTACCAACATTACTTCTATGAGCCATTCGAACTGTTCAACTATTGTAGCACTACGCCCCATTTTTCTTGTAAAGGAAATAATAATGTCGATTTTGTTTTACGTAATCAAATCATTGTTACTATTCTATTTCATTCTGCTTGTATTTCCTTTCGTATCTTGGTTTAAGTGAAAAGCTAGATAGATAATCATTTTCTACAGTTAGTTTGTATTTTCAATGTTCATGTAAATTTAAGCTCCCTACTTCTTCTGTAGTCTATTATCGATTCTTGCCTTTCGGTACTTAATATCTATTTTCTCTGTCTTTTCTTGTTATGTATATTTTTTAAAGAAAAATCACGGTGACCAAACCATCATACCCCACTGTCCGAGTATAGATACCAAGGTTAATGATGTGTACAGGGTTGGGGACTCCTACACCCAGTACCAACGGTTAACTCGACTTAGTTTTATGAAATAGTAAATTTTATAGTTAAATCTCTTTACTTGCATGATAATATAAATCTTCTAAGTTCGCATATCTCATCATATTACATTTCTTAGTAGAGAATAATGATACATGCATTCTAATAATTTAGATGAATCCATTAGTAAAAATGCAATGTATAGTTTGGAGTTTTCACAGCTTAGTTAGTTACTGCGAATATTTATCTACCATACTCTCTTTATAACCTACAAAAATGGATAAAATAGCTGCAATATAAAAACTGTAGACTCTACTAGATTAGATTTCATCTTCTCGCCTTAGAGCACAAAATATTTATTATTTTCATAACTTCATATTTCTGATAAAGTGAATATTCGACAGAATATATATAGATTTTATAAGTCAACAAAAAGTTTAACAGAGTAATATTATGACACAGTCTGTCCAAATAGAACAATTTTCAACAGAGAATATATTACAACACAATCCTTTTCTGGTCTAAAATCTGTTCTATATATAATAACATAAAGAATCGACAATTCTTTTCTGTCTATTATTATTAAACATACATTCACTTATCTGAAAATATTTGAGTCAAGATGTGGCATCCTCCCAACCAAAAAGAGAGGCAATGATGTCTTTCTCTTCCCCCGTGCTTCCACTAAAAGGTACGGGTTGATAATAGTTTTTCTGCTGTGACCTCAGGACTGCAAGTCCAGTCAGTGCGAGAAATTTTTCAAGAATCTATGAGTGATTTCCACTGGTCTCTACCTACTCAAGAAACTCTTCACTCTTCCTTATCCCATGAACAAAACTCCCCTTCCTCACTGGGATGAGTCTCTTATCCCTAGAGGAGCATGTAACTGTTCAACTGTCCAACCACCTTTCAGCTCTTGGAAAAAATTTACCGTCATCCTTTTACTTTTACTTTCCATAACCAATTTATTATTCCTAATTAAAAAGAAAGAAAAAAATAAATTTTCCATCAAAGTAATAATTGTCTCAGTCTTTTTCCTTAATCAATATTAAAAATGTCTTTTAACTAGTTAACAACTAGTTATCCTTAATGCAGCTGTCACAACTTCCCCCCCTGGAAGTAACACCGTCATTGGTGTTTCACTCTAGCTCTGAAAAGAGCTTTGGATAAGTCTCATACACAAATCTTTCATCCTCCCAAGTAGCCTCATCTGGGCCGAAGTGCTTCCACTTCACTTTAACCTAGGTTATGACTTACTTTTGGAGCATTATTTCCCTCTGGTCAAGTATGTGTTGTGGCTCGACCAGAAACTCGCCATCTGGCTCTACCTGCGAACAATAAAGTTCCATGTCAAATTCACATAAAGAAATCATATTTCAAGTTAGGATTTTTAATTCTAGCCTACCTGTATATTTTGCTAATGTATTACGTGCCTTGAATCATGCACATAACGCTGCAACAGGGACACATGAAACACATTGTGTACTCGAATGTGACTGGGTAAAGCAAGCCGATAAGCCACTGGTCCTACCCTTTCCAAAATTTGGAAAGGTCCATAGAACCTGGGAGCCATCTTGGCACAAGAGGTCCACCACAAGGTGCTCCTCTTGGGTTTGATCCTCACATACACATGGTCTCCCACTTCGAATTCTGGGTAATACCTCTTTTTATCTGCGTAGATCTTTTGCCGATCTTGTGTAGCCTTTAAATTTTTTCTTATCTTCTTTACTTCTAATTCCATTTCAACCAACATCTCGGGTCCCAACATTAATTTTGTTTCGGGGCTGCTCCAATTTATGGGTGTGCGACACTTCCTCCCATAAAAGGCCTCAAAATGACTCATTTTCAGGGACTCCTGATAACCATTGTTGTAAGAAAATTCAACAAGATGCAAATAATCTTCACATTTGGTTGGCTGCTACATCACATACATGCGCAACATGTATTTCAATACTTGGTTTACTCGCTCTGTTTGTCCATCGGTCTAGGGATGATAAGCTGTAGTAAAATTTATTTAGGTCCCCAGACCTATAAACAAATTCTTCCAAAATGCTGAGGTAAATTTAACATCCCTGTCTGAGATAACCATCTTCGGAATACCATGCAGCCTGAAAATTTCCTTCATGAATATGTTTGGTATCTGTATAGACTTGTAAGTAGATTGCACAGGTATAAAATGTGAAAATTTACTCAGTTTGTCTACTACCACCATGATGGAGTCATTTTGCTATTTTTTCTACGGTAAACCTGTAATGAAGTCCAGGGATATGACCTCCCACTTCCATTCAGGTACCGGTATGGGCTGCAACAATCCTGCCGAATGTTGATGCTCCACCTTCACCTGCTGACACTCCAAACATTTATTTAAATACTCAACAATATTTTTACGAATACCAGGCTCGAAATATACCTTTCTAATTGCAGTCAATATTTTCTAGTATCTTGGGTGACTTGCATAATTATTGCGATGGTATGCATTGATTATCAAATCCTTTAGGTCCACACGGTTTGGTACATACACCTTACCTCTAAAAGTTAGCATCTGATCATCATTTACTCCATACTTAGTAGTACTTCCTTCCTTTCTGGTTTCTTCCATTTGCTACCATATGAAATGATATTCCAGATCTTTTTGTGCTTCTTCTTTTACTTGATCTAAGAATTTACTTTCAAGCTAATTGTAATAAAGCTTATACACACAATGTAGATTTCTACTTAAAGCATCAGCTACCCAGTTTTCCTTACCCTTCACGTGCTGGATTTCCATATCAAAATCACTTAAAAAGGCATTCCATCTTGCCTGTCTGGAGTTTAAATCAGCTTGCTTAAAATAACTAGTCAAGTTGCTATGGTTCGTATTTAGCACAAACTTTTTACCCAGCAAATAGTGTCTCCAAAACCAGAGCAAATTTACTACTGCTGTTAATCCTAAATCATAAGCTGAGTACCTTTTTTCATGTTCCTTCATCTTTCTTAACTCATAAGCCACTAATTTTCATTCCTGAGATAGAACTACCCCAACACCCTCTTTACTTGCGTCTGTGCATACTTCAAATTCTTTGTTGGGATCAACTATCCTTAGCACTGGTGCAGTGGTCAAAAGTTGTTTCAATTTTTTAAAATTTTTCTGACATTCAACAACCCACTTGAAGGTTTTTTCCCTTCCTCTGCAAAGAGGTAATAGGAAAAGAAATTCTGGAAAATCCCTCAATAAATCTCTGATAGTACCCAGCTAATCCCACAAAGGATCGAATGTCTGCTACATTCTGAGGTACTCGCCATTCCATGATTGTCTTAATCTTCTCTGAGTCAACAACAATCCCTTCTGCTGAAATGACATGGCCTAAATACTAAATTTTTGTTTTAAAAAAATAACATTTACTGAACTTAGCATACAACTGGTGTTTCCTTAAGATTTCCAGCACAATTCTTAAATGATATTTATGTTCTTCCTGGTTTTTAGAATAGATTAAAATATCATCTATAAATATAAGTACAAAATTGTTCAGGAAAGGACGAAAGATTCCATGAATTAACCTCATAAAGGTTGTTGGTGCATTTGTTAACCCCAAGGGTAACACCACAAATTCATAATGCCCATACCTGGTACAGAATGTTGTCTTGTGAATGTCTTCATCCTTTATTTGAATCTGTTGATATCCAGATCTTAAATCTATCTTCGAAAACACTGTGGCCCCCTTCACTTGATCAAACAGATCATAAATCCTTGCTAATGGATACTTATTCTTGATTGTTAACTTGTTAATATGTCTATAATCCATGCAAATTCACATGGTTCCATCCTTCTTCTTCACGAACAGCACTGGTGCTCCCCAAGGGGACACGCTTGGACGAATGTAACCTTTATCCAACAGTTCTTGTAACTACATTTTTAATTTATTCAATTCTAGAACACTCATTCTATAAGGAGCCCTTGACATAGGTGATGCTCCTGGCATTAACTCTATAGTAAAATTGATATCTCGTCTTGGTGGAAATCTAGGAATATTTTCTGGGAAGACATCCATGAAATCCTGCACCACGGGCGTGTTTTCCATCATAGGTGATTCTTCCTTGGAATCAACATATCCCACCTGAATAACATATATTTGGAAACCCTTCCTCATACATTTACTAATTTGGAACGCAATGATTGGACGTAGCTGTAGCGGCTTCTTCACTCCTTGAATCTCCTTACGTGTTCCATCTTGCATTCTATAGTAAATAACCTTTTCCTTGTATTCCACTAAGGTCCAATGTCTTTCTATCCAGTCCATGCCCAACGAAACATTGTAGGACCCTAATGGTAGTATGTTCAGGTATACCTGTAACTACTGTTCTGAAATTTCCAAAGTACAATTTTAAATCTTGGTAGTTACCTTTCTTTTTTCTCTTGTGGTTAGCTGTAACAACCATGAATTTTTGAGTTTATGTTCTTTTAATTTACACAGCTCCACTATTTGGGACTAACATAACTTACACTTGCACCTAGGTCTAGTAAAATAGAAACAGATTGAGACAATAATTTCCCTTTCAACTCAAGCATCATTGGCTGATAATCTTCCTGTTGATCCTCCAACGTCGCGTTGATATGAGGAATGTTCTGCGCCACATCCCCTAATCTGTAATCTTCCTGCAAGTTTGCAACTGTGTCATTTCTTGCTCGTTGTGGGCAGTTTTTATAATAGTGTTGTTGCTCAACCTAGTCTCCTAAATTGAGTTCATTTAATTGTCAACCGGGGTTAGTAAACTGCTGAAGTGTGGTGCGCTGTATATGCCTAGGTGTTTGTTTCTTACTGCGTTGTGTCTAGTGTTTTATGATGTTTTTGGTCTTTTTATGGTTTTATGTTCACAAGGGAAAGAACTAAATGCTGGTGGAAAGAAGCTACTGGTTAAAAACAGAGTGAAGCCTAATTTGTTGATGACAAATGACAAATGCAAATACTGAGACAGAACCAAACCTAAACTATGACTTAGCAAAATACAAAGCTTGATAATGACTTCAAGAAAATGAATCACAATATGAACTTAACTTGTCCAATTCATTCATTAAGGATATTTTGGAAGAGCTTGAGAAATGGGCAGCTAAGTGTAAAAATTCTCCTAACTAAACAATTAAACAATCCACTCATAATGATACAACATCTCATCCATGATTAAAGGTTTGTTGAAACATATTTGGAAAAGAACATTTGTAACATCATAAGATCTCTACTCTAAAACTAGCTCCTAATTCTATTCTGCAACTTAGTTTAACACCACTAAACCTCACACAAAAGTTATAGATTTCCTTTTAGAATAGTCTTTTGAGGAAAGGCTTGTTTGTGAAATGGTAAAAAGGTTGCAAAAGTATTCCAGGCCTTATACTGATACTATCTTATGTCCAGATGATTATGAGTTAATATAGGTTTAGAACAAAAGAATTTTTGTAAATAATGAAGACCGTGGTATTTAAGTTTAACAACTAATGCAATTTAAAATGCAATGGATGGCAACTAATCTTGGAATGTAAATACAGTGAGCTAAGCTGGAACTGAACTAGGGTGCTACTAGTCTACAGTGATCAGTGCTAGATTAAAAAGCCATTATCAAACTTGAAACGAAATAACAGAGCATGAATTAAATGCAATTTGCCTCCGGAGTGCCCTAACTGAATTATCATGCAATTAATCTATGGGATTCTACAGCCTATTTTGTCCATCATGAATGGTATTTTGGAAGAGCTTGTTAGAACAATCCTGGTTGTACAATTCAATGCATTTGAATGCAAACATGAAAACTGAAAGCAATTACAATTAAATACTAAGACATCACAGCTATTTCCCACTCATTGTTATGATGTTTTGGAAGAGCTTTTTAAGAGTAAGATCAGCTATGCTACTTAGTGTAAACAAGCAACTGAAACCTACAGTATCACAGTCATGCCTTAGTCATCATAATGATTTTTTAGAAGAGTTTACTAGAGTAAGTTCAACTGTGATAATGAACAAAAGGAATTGCAAATAAAATCTATAACACTACAGCCATTTCTCATTCATTATAATGATCTTTTGGAAGAGTTTCTTAGAACAAGTATAGCTATAGTGACTAATGAAATTAACTATGAATGCAAACTTCAAAAAAACTTGAAAATGAACTAAGATACTTATCTAAATTGTGAAAGTAAAGCCGCTCAGGAGGCAGGGGCCCTCTACCACCAGAGTAGCACAAAATCTAACTCAAGATCAACTCAATGCGTTCAAGGAAATGTTGTCTTCTTCATTAAAGGAAAATAACTTAAAACAGAGTATTCTCAGTCTTCAGAAATATAACAGTCAATCCATGAAATCTAATCAAAATCTAGAGCTTGTCTCTCGGTTTCCCGAGTACATTTATAACAAATCTTCATAACAGAACTTGCAACAATACGGGGATCATTGTCTTTTCATATCAAAATCGTACTAGAACTCTAAAGATGGCAGCGTAAAGGGACAAAGGACATCTGGACTGTCCTTGTCCTATTAGGAGTCTGCTTCTTTGTGTGAGTTCCCACGTACAAAACCACGTCCAGAATTCCGTTCATTCTTCATGGTGAGCAACAAATGTTGAGGACATGATGTGGAATACACCCATGTGTGGCTTTTCCTGAGAGGACACCTGGAACATGCTTGAATGTGAAGAAAGCTGCAGAATTGGCGGTTAGCTACGGAATGTCTGCATTCTGTAGCTAGTTTCAGTTCGAAATGCATTACAATGACAAAATCACAAAACTTAGCAAGTTAGCCATGATACTCATTCTTAAAGTAATTTTAACTAATTTCATTGATCATTTGAGCCTGGGATAACAATGGACAAAAGAAAATGGGGTGAAGTATGATGGAAGAAAGAACAATCTAGAGGCTCAAAATACCCCCACTTCTGACTTCTTGCATGTCCTCATGCAACTTATTCCATAAACTCAGAGACTTCTGCAAGAACATCCAACCCTCTTCTTCTTCTTTGCCTAGAAGTTAAAGGTCTTTTGGGCTTCCTGATGACTAACTTGAACCTTAAATTGGTAAGTGCCCTGATTAACTTCTTGTTCCTCTTTTTCAACTTTTCATTAGCCTTTTCTACTTTG
This sequence comes from Pinus albicaulis, assembly GCA_034641835.2. Lineage (NCBI taxonomy): Eukaryota > Viridiplantae > Streptophyta > Pinopsida > Pinales > Pinaceae > Pinus > Pinus albicaulis. The sequence goes on along the minus strand of JAXQQM020087495.1, from coordinate 150,250 downwards.
TCCATTTGTAGAGACAGGGTTGAGTTCATACTGGTTTTTAGTTTAACTTGTTCCTTCAGAATATCATTCTCAGTCCTGATATGTCTATTAAGTACTTCCATCTCATACCTATCTCTTCTTAACACATCTATTTAGGACAGTGGAGGACTAGGGGTTCTATCTCTACTCTCTGAAGCTTTCCTTTCCAATGTTTCAACATAGTTATAAATTTCTTGCTGTGCAGGATCAATTTCGGGGGCTTCTTCATCAAAATCTTCTTCAACATCTTCTTCAATAGATGTTTCCTCATCTTCTATGTTTATCACCCCGGTTTGTTTGATCTGTGTTTTCCTTAGTTTCCCCCTGAGTCTATGGCTTCTTCTCGGCTGGGATGATCCCTCTCCTTTTTCTGTGGCAAACTTTCTGATTACCCTCTCTTCCTTAAGCTGTCTCTTAATCTGGGTCAACTTCTCAGAGATTATTTCTTCACTGCTATCTTGAATTGCTTTATCAGTTTCAATTTTAGAGGCTCTCCATTTTTTGCTTCTCTTTGTAGGCTGATGTTCAGGTGAAGGCTCTTTTGGTTCCTCAAAGTGATTTCTCACCAAGAAATTATCCCAAGTATCTTTTGTTTTGGCTAAATGGTGTTCAATTAGAATCTTAACCAAGCCATGATGATATAGAGTTGTTTCTAGGAATTGGATTCTCCTTTGAACACTTGAAGCCATCTTTTTTAAACTTTGAAGCAAGAAATAGGGCAAATTAAGCTCTTCCTCTAAGAAATGCATTATCAACCTAATATGGTAAACATAGAAAGTACCATATCTACCTTCACAAGTGATAAATTTTTGTAGGATAAGCAATATGTTTCTCCATTTATTCTTTAATGCAGAGCTTCGAATTCCCTTTTTAAACACAGTGACATCCATACCTGGTGATTTGAGGATTTGCTTCCATGATTCATTATGAAATTCTCTGTTCTTAAACCATCTTTCTCCATGTCTAAGCAATCCTGTTGCTTCTGCAATAAAAACCTCTGTGACAGTGAATTTAATATCTCCAACTTCAACCTCGGCTCCTTTGAATGACCTTGCAAACGTTTTAGTAACTTCTTTATGGAAGCCATTAAATTTCTCAAGGAATTGCAGCCATCCTGCTTGTTGCAGCATTTCTCTGCTTTGAGGGTATCCTTCCAGGTATTTTGTGCCTATTGGTTCAGTTCTTACGATGAGGCCCATAATTTCTTCTTCAATCTTCAGATTAGTACTCTTTCTGCTCACGGAGACAATGACTTCAACCTTCAAATTAATACTCCCTTGCTTCACGGTGACAGTGCTTCAATCTTCAAACTGATATACCTCTGCTTCACGGTGACAAATGGCTTCAAATTTCAAACTAATATACCTCTGCTCACGGTGATAGAGATACCTCTGTTTTACAGAATGAAATGATGAAGGGTTGGCTACGGAATGGAGTAATAGGGAGTGGTTACGGAACGAGTTAATGAAGTGAGGTGAAGAAAACAAATCAATGAGTGAAAAGACTGCGGAGATTTTTTTACAACGGATTCAAAAATCATCATTAAATGATTTGGCTGGGTGACGTGAGAAAATCAAACACTTCAGCCTTTTAACCGCTTAAATGATGATCGGGTATAGAATTTGAAATGAAGGATTTTTATCCAAAGTTTTGCGGAGGGTATATTTGGCATGATCAATAAAAATAATCAAAACAACTTTTCGAATGATTCATAACTAGACTATACTAAAGTTTTTCATGAAATGCCATTATAATCAGAACTTTTTACCTTTGCTTTTCATCTGCTTTTTGTGGTCTTTGTATACTTTGTTCTCCTCTGGAAATCATTACTTTGTGAGTCTTCATAATCCTTCTTGATTTTTCTTGTTCATGGATATACAGGATCATCTTGTTGCAATTCAAATGTCTGCTGATCAGTGCCTTCAGGATCTGTAGCTGCGGAATGACTGTCTGGCTGCGAAAAGTCTTATTAGCTGCAGAATATCTGTTTAGCTGCATAATGTACCTGTAGAGAACTTTAATCATGGAATGGAGTGGTTTGGAATATAAGTGGAATATTATATGGAATGAGTGAAGATAGATGATGAAATATGGTATAATGGGATATGTATGAAGTGAATGATGGAGTGGGATGGATTACAATTTATGAAATGGAGTGGAAAAGTATAAGAAATGGCCTGCAATTCATGACATGTGTTATTCAATTGCAGAAAGACATCAAACTTTAAATTTTGATATGGAAATGAGGTGGATGAAGTATGGAATGAGATGAATGAAATATGGAATGAAGTGAAGTATGAATGAATCAATGAAATGGAGTATGGATGGATAAGTAAATGGAATGAAATGAAATGAGATGGATCATAAGTGCAATGGATCTGAACTTATGATTTTGTAACAGCTGCTTGTAGAAACAAAATGGAAAAGTTAGAGTGTCAGAAAGACTCTGATTTTCACCCTATCTTTTCTGTATAAACATGCCAATCAATGATTGGTTTTCATGTTTATACTTTTTTCTTTTTTTTTAAAGAAATGCTTCAGAAAATTCAATCAAGTTGATGAAGAAGAAATATTCTTCTTCATTAACTTCACATCACTGTTTTCCTGGAAATTCTTAACAAATTCTTCTCTTGAGAGTGGTTTGTGATACAGCTTCAATCTATGACCATTCACAAGAAAAGTGACCTCTTCTTCATCTATTGTCCTGATTTTTACTACTCCATTGTCAAAAATTTTAACAATTTCATATGGCCCAAGCCAATGTGTTTGAAATTTACCTTGAAAATCCTTGAACTTTGAATCAAACAAGAGAGCCCAGTCACCTTCTTTGAACTTCTTCTCTTTGATGTACTTGTCATGCCATCTAGTCCTTTGTTGTTGGACTAGACTTGTTTTATGAACTGCATCTTGTCTGATCTCATCCAATTCATTAATTTGCTCCAATCTATGCTTTTGTGCCTCCGTTAAATCAAGTCCTAGCTGAACTGCCATTTTGAAAGTTTGAATCTAGAACTCTATGGGAAACAAAACTTGCTTTCCATAAACAAGTTCATAAGGAGTATGGCCTGTTGTGTTTCTCCATGTAGTTCTATAGGCCCACAAGGCTTCAGGAAGCCTATCTACCCAATCTTTTCTATGTAAATGAACATTCTTTGTTAGGATTCCTTCAATGACCTTATTAGTAGATTCCACTTGACCATTTTCTTGTGGATGATAAGGAGTAGATTTTCTATGCCTGATTTTGTACCTCTCCATAATTTGCTCCACTAGCCTTGATGTAAATTGAGCTCCTTGATCTGTAACAATTTCCCTTGGGACACCAAAACGAGTAAAAATATCCTCAAAAAGAAAATTAACTACAGATGCTTCATTAGCAAAAGTAATGGCTTGGCCTCTACCCATTTGGTAACATAATCAGTGCAAACTAATATATATCTCTTTTGTCTTGATGGAGGACTAATAGGTCCTACAAAATCCAAAGCCCATTTTTCAAAAGGTTCAATATGTACTTGAGGTTGTAATGGCATCTCACCTGAAGGAGAAGGTTTCCCTACCCTTTGGCAACTGTCACACCTTTTGACATACTCTTTAGCATATTTAAACAAGGATGGCCAATAATATCCTAAATTAAGGATCTTATAGGCTGTCCTCTTATCAGCAAAGTGTCCGCCACAAGGTTCATCATGACATGCTTTGAGAATCTCAGGCATCTCATCTTCCTGAACACATCTCCTAATGATCAAATCTGGACCTGTCTTGTACAACTCATTAGCAACCCATGAATATTTTGCACTGTCATAAATGATTTTTCTTTTGTCTCTTGCATTCATTATTGAAGGAAATTTCCCTGAAACTAAATAATTAGCAATGTCAGCAAACCAAGGAGTGAGTAGAAATTGAAAAAAGATATTCATCGGGAAATTGATCTTCAACTGAAGTGTCATCTTTGATGTTTTGGAGTCTAGATAGGAAATCAGCTACTGTGTTTTGTTTTCCAGGCCTATCTAGAATGGTAATGTTAAATTCTTGTAAAAGCAATAACCATCTTATGACTCTGCCATTAGTAATTGATTTGTTCATTAAGTATCTAATTGCAGAATGATCAGTGTGAACAAAAGTTTCATAGCATGTTATATAGTGTCTGAATTTGTTTATGGCATGAACAACAGCTAAAAACTCTTTTTCAGTTACAGTATAGTTTAAATCTGCAGGAGTCAAATTTTTACTGGTATAGTAGATGGCATAAGGAATCAAGTCTTTTTGTCCCAATACTGCTCCTAGAGCTGTATCAGAGGCATCTGTTGAGATATGAAAAGGTAACTTCCAGTTAGGTCCCCTTAAAATAGGTGCTTCAAAAATTTTTGTTTTCAGGGTTTCAAAGGCTAACTGGCAATCAGAATTCCATTTGAATTCACAATCTTTGGTAAGTAATTTGAAGAGTGGAGATGCTATCTTGGTGAAGTTTTCTATAAACCTCCGATAATATCCTATAAATCCTAGAAAACTCCTAACATATTTTTGACAACTTGGAATAGATAAGTTAGAGATGACTTCAACTTTTGACTCATCAACTCTAATCCCATCCCTTGAAATGTGATGTCCCAAAACAATTCCTTCAGTAAACATCATAAAACACTTCTCATGACTTAGTGAAAGATTTGCTTCTTTACATCTCTTTAAAACTTTTTCCAAGTTTGCTAGGGCTTCTTCAAATGTGTTTCCATAGACTGTGAAATCATCCATATATACCTCTACACAATCATGTATTAGATCTGAAAAGATTCCTAGTACTGCCCTTTGAAATGTTGCAGGTGCATTGCATAATCCAAATGGCAATACTCGATAAGCATAGGTACCCCAAGGACAGGTAAATGTGGTTTTGTCTTGATCTTCAAGTGCTACTTGGATTTGGTTGTAACCACTAAACCCATCTAGGAATGAGAAGTACTTTTTGCCAGCTAATGTATCTAACACTTGATATATGAAAGGTAAGGGAAAATGGTCTTTAAGAGTAGCTTTGTTTAATTCTCGGTAGTCAATACATACCCTCCATTTACCATTTTTCTTTGGCACAATTACCAAAGGAGAAACCCACTGACTATCTGAAATGGGATAGATGAAGTTGACATTTAACAATTTTTGCAATTCTTCTTTAACAATCTCTCTAAGATTTGGATTCATCCGTATTTGAGGTTGTCTAATTGGTTTACAATTTTCCTCTATATATATGTGATGAGTGCAAGTCTTGGGGCTTATCCCTTTCATGTCAGTGTACTCCCATGCATATGCAGAAGAATGTCTCTGTAATATCTTGACTAACTCTTCTGGTTGAGATTTTTCTAGGTTCTTGTTTATGTTCAAAGTTTTTCCTGGAAATATCTCACTTGTAGAGCTGCCAAATTTATCCATAGAATGAAGAGACATCTGTCTTGATGACAAAAACTCAATGTTGGATCCCTCTTGAAATGGTTCATGTTTGTATTCTGAGGAGGATTCAAAGTTTTCTAGAGTATTCAAAATTTGATTATCTTCACTAATTTTTGAAATTGTGAAGAGAGGTTGTAAATCTTCTTCATCCTCTATCCATTAAATATCATCTAGGTCTGTAATTGTCCTAGCTGGAGGATATAAAGTGAACTTATTAGTTGAACTACCATCAGAGATATACATATCACCGGATCTACAACTAATAAAAGCATCAGCTGTAGCCAACCAAGGTCTTCCTAATATAACAGGATGGCCTCCTAGATTATTCTTAGGAGTTAGGATCATGAAATCCACAGGGTACTCCCAAGAATCTAGAGACACTGGAATGTCTTCTATTACCCCATCTGGTTTGATCACAGATCTGTCTGCTAATTGTAATAATGTGGGTGTAAAGAGAAGATTAGGAAGTTTCAGCTTATCCATGATTTGTCTACTCATGATATTGATTGCTGCTCCTAAATCAATGAGTGTGTTTTGGATTTCAATTCCATTGATGTGAATTTTAACAACTGGATTTCTTGGGTCTAGATACTTTGGAATAGCAATCTTACTCATCATAATGGCTGCTATTTTTCCTGCCAGTTGAATTTTCTTTGTTTCTCTTATTCTTTTTCTTGTTTTCTTCATGCTCAACTCCTTTATTGTTTTGGCTAAAATTGGAATTTCCTTGATGGCTTGCAATAATGGAATCTTAATGCAAACATTTCTCAGCTCATCTAGGAAATCATAATTAGGCACCATAATTTGTTTTTCTACACCTCTATCAATTTGTAATCTTTCTGGAAAGGGAGGTGTAGAAGTAGATGTTGATGGCTTCTCTAATACAGGAGTTGAAATTATTGGTTCTTTTTGCTTTAATTTTTCAGTGTTTGGGTCTTGAAAAGATGTGTCTTCCTCAAGACTTTTATTCACCCATAGAGATTCTTCCTCAGAGTTATCTTGTTCTTGTATGATCACAGAAGGTTTCCTCTTTTCAAGTATTCTTCCAGACCTAAGTTGAACATTACTAAGGTCTAAAGGAGTAATTAAATAAGTTGGAAACTGTTGGCCTTCTATCATGTATGTGTTCTGAGGATTTTTATTGTTGGGGTTTGGTATGGGTTGAGCAGGCAACTGATTTGATTTTTGAGGAAATGGTAATGGAAGTGGTTGATTTTGATGTGGTAGGTTCTGATGATGTTGTTGAGGATTTTTTTGAAAATTTTGTTGAGGATTTTGAGGAGAAAAATGTGGGTATGGTGGATAGGATGGTGGATACTGATAGTACTAAGAGTATCTTCCATAGGGACTTTGTGCTCCTTGTACCCAAGCTTGAGATTGATTTTGAAATTGAGGCCAAGGTTGCTGCCAAGAATTCCAAGGTGGAGGTTGGTTATACATTTGATCATGGAATCCTTGTGTTTGAGGTCCTTGCCAAGGCTTTCTAGAGACAAAATTGAGAGATTCTGTGGAATCTGTAGGAGTTTCCTCTTGAAAGACAGCTTTGAGACCAGGAAGAGAAGGACAATTCTTGGTCTCATGTTTTTCAGAACAAATGACACAGGTCTCTACAACTTTTACATCCAAAGGGCATTCTCTCAAGGCATGTTTCTTTCTACATTTGGGACAGAAGATTGCTAAGGCATCAGATTCAACTTTTTGTTTGTTTTTTATCTTAGGGGTGTCTATTTGTTCACTAAGACTCCCTAAGATGTTAGATTTGAAATCATCAAGCATATGTCCTATTTCTGACCTACTTACTTTCCCAAAAGAAGACTTACTTGTCCTTGCAAGAGCAGGATCTCTTGGACCTTTTACAGTTTTAGATTTCCCTCTTGAAAGGTTGATACATAACTCAGATATTTCAGGTAATGTGAGCTGTGATATATCCCCTTTTCCTATCATGTTAAGGATATCCAACCATTCATCCCTAATTGTTTTCAACAAAAGAGCTTTTAAGGTGTCTTGATCTAAGTTTTCCATTTTTTCTCTTTTGATGTTGTAATGAAATCTCTCCAACAAATCTTCCAAGTTTTCATCTTCTTTTTGTAACATCTTAAACACTTATTCCTTATGATTGACCGGCATACAATAATCCAAATACCTCTCTAGAAATGCTTGTTTCATGTCTTCCCATGTCCTAATAGAACTGTTGATCAAACTCATAAACCACTTCAATGCTGCTCCTTTCAATGTTGAAGGAAATAGTTTAAGTTTTTGAGGATCTTGTAAGTAGTCATAAGTTCTACACAAGATTTAAAATTCAAATAGGAAGGTTTCAAGATCTTCAGTTTTAAGTCCATAGAAGTTTGGAAGGACAGAGGGTGAAATGTTTTTCATGGTTGTGTTGGTTTCTTCATCTATTATAGGGAACCCAAAAGAGCTTCCCATTTCTCTTCTACCTCTTCCTCCTTCTACACCTCTACCTCCTTCTCCTCTACCTCTACCTCTACCCCCTCCAAATAATGTGTGTTCTCCATTAAAGACTCCTCCTCCCCCTTCTTCTGCCATGGTTGATTCTCCTATGGAAGTGGAAAAGTTTGTGTCCCTAACAGAAGTCTTTGGATCTTCTTCTAAGGCAGGTTCAGTGGATGAAGTGGAAGGTTTCTCTAATGGAATATATGATATTAGGTCTTCTAGAAGTCCAAGATCAGTAAAGAATGGAATGTGGGTTTGAGTTGAAGGTGTACTAGCTCTTGGTCTAGGTGAAACAAGTGGTGTTCTAGGAATCAAACTTCTGCTTCTGCTGCTTATGAATCTACCCCTTGAATCTCTCTCTCTACGCATATAATTGTTTTTGGGAATTAAGAAACAAAGGTTACCTAGTTTTCACTTCCCCGGCAACGGCGCCAAAATGTTTATGCTCAACCTAGTCTCCTAAATTGAGTTCATTTAATTGTCAACCACGGTTGGTAAACTGCTGAAGTGAAGTGCACTGTATGTGCCTAGGTGTTTGTCTCCTAATGCGTTGTGTTTAGTGTTTTATGATGTTTTTGGTCTTTTATGGTTTATGTTCTAGAAAGAACAAATCTTTGGTGGAAAGAAGCTCACGGATTAAAAAACGAAATTAAAGCTAATTGGGTGGACATTAGGCATCAAATAAGAAAAAGCCAGAAAGCAGAAAAAACCTAAACTATGACTTAGCAAAATACAAAGCTTGATAATGACTTCAAGAAAATAAATCACAACATGAACTTAACTTGTCAAATTCTTTCATTAAAGATATTTTGGAAGAGCTTGAGAAATGGGCAGCTAAGTGTAAAAATTCTCCTAACTAAACAATTAAACAATCAACTTATAATGATACAACATCTCATCCATGATTTAAGGTTTGTTGAAACATATTTGGAAAAGAACGTTTGTAACATCATAAGATCTCTACTTTAAAACTAACTCCTAATTCTATTCTGCAACTTAGTTTAACACCACTAAACCTCACTCAAAAGTTATAGATTTCCTTTTAGAATAGTCTTTGAGGAAAGGCTTGTTTGTGAGATGGTAAAAAGGTTGCAAAAGTACTCCAGGCCTTAGACTGATACTATCTTCTGTCCAGATGATTATGAGTTAATATAGGTTTGGAACAAAAGAAGTTTTGTAAATAATGAAGACTGTGGTATTTAAGTTTAACAACTAATGCAATTTAAAATGAAATGGATGGCAACTAATCTTGGAATGTAAATACAGTGAGCTAAGCTGGAACTGAACTAAGGTGCTACTAGTCTACGTAATCGTTGCTGATTAAAAATGATTATCGACTTGAAGCAAAATATGGAGCCTTGGTCGTCTACGATTACTCGGAGTGCTAACTGGTGTCATTTATGATTGGTCCATGGATTCTCACTCTTATTTCGGTCATCATGGATGGTATTGGAAGAGCTTATTAGAAAAATCCACGGATGTACAAATTCAATACATTTAAATTAAACATGTAGAAAACGAGCAATTAATTGAAAATTAAGACATCTACCAATGTTTGAACCATTGTTGTGATGTTTTGGAAGGCTTTTAAGAGTAAGATCAATTTCGCTATGATGGCAAACTTGAAGAAGCAAACGAAACCTACGATTATCACGATCATGTGATATCATAATGATTTTTTGGAAGAGTTTACTAGAATAAGCTCAACTGTGATAATGAACAAAAGAAATTGCAATTAAAATCTATAACACTACAGCCATTTCTCATTCATTATAATGATCTTTTGGAAGAGTTTCTTAGAAAAAGTATAGCTATAGTGACCTAAAATAAATTAATCTGAGCATAAGCTTAAAAAACTCACTAATTCACTAAGATGCCACTCTAAATTACGAAAGTAAAGTCGTTCAGGAGGCAGGGGCCCTCTACCACTAGACGGAATCTAACTCAAGATCAACTCAACGCGTTCAAAGCAATGTTGTCTTCTTCATTAAAGGAAAATAACTTAAAATAGAGTATTCTCGATCTTCAGAAATCTAGCAGTCAATCCATGAAATCTAATCAAAATCTAGAGCTAGTCTCTCGGTTTCCCGAGTACATTTATAACAAATCTTCATAACAGAACTTGCAACAATACGGGGATCATTGTCTTTTCATATCAAAATCGTACTAGAACTCTAAAGATGGCAGCGTAAAGGGACAAAGGACATCTGGACTGTCCTTGTCCTATTAGGAGTCTGCCTCCTTGTGTGAGTTCCCACGTACAAAACCACGTCCAGAATTCCATTCATTCTTCATGGTGAGCAACAAACATTGAGGACATGATGTGGAATATACCCATGTGTGGCTTTTCCTGAGAGGACACCTGGAACATGCTTGAACGTGAAGACAGCTGCAGAATTGGAAACTAGCTATGGAATGTCTGCATTTTGTAGCTAGTTTCAGTTCAAAATGTATTATAATGACAAAATCACAAAACTTAGGAAGCTAGCCATGATATTCATTTTAAAAGTAATTTTAACTAATTTCATTTATCATTTGAGCCTGGGATAACAATGGAAAAAAAAAAAATGGAGTGAAGTATGATGGAAGAAAGAACAATCTTGGGGCTCAGCAAAGTGTGCATCACCCCCAACACTATAGAGGTGGCTTGGTCACCTGTCCTTGCTCAGGTTTGCTGGATGCCTCTGTAGGCTTCTCTTCTGCTTGCCATTGAGTTCTTTGATGATTTCTGTCAAACTGTTTATTGAAAAAACTTCGTGCAGAACTCTTAAAATTATTTCTTTTGGCGCCTTTGAAATTTGAGTTATTTTTCTGTCCCTTCCTTGGCTACCAATTTTTTCCAGCCTCTTCTTTAGCCTTGGACTACTGATAGCACATTCGAGCCTTATGAATGGCTTCGTCCATGGTTCTAGGATTTAAAAATTCTATTCGCTCTTTCATATGTGTTGGCAGGCTACTCAGGAATCTCTACACCTTAGCCTTTTCCTCTCGAAGGTATGGTACATAACGTAACAGGGAGGTGAATTTGGTGATATATTCATCCATAGTCATTTGTCCCAGCCTAAAGTCATGAAATTATTTATCTTTCTCATCATAGAAATGTTCTGTCAAATAATTGTCTTTAAAGTATTGCTGGAATGATTCCCAAGTGACATCTTGTTCCTCAATGCTGCGAACATTCGTCACTTCTTCCCACCAGAGAGTGGCTTTCTCCCTTAACTGATATATGGCCAATCCGACCTTCAAGTTGCTACTATACTTGTACACCTGAAATTACTTGTTCATGTTTATTAACCATGCTTCTGCCACTTCCTCAGCTTCACCATCAAAAGTTGGTGGTTTTATATTTCGAAACTCCCCCTAAAGCTCTACTTTCTTCTTTTTAACCTCTTACTGATTCGACAAGTTGCCAGATTCTACTTCATTGTAGTTTTTTTTCTTGTTACTTCTCTAGGATGGGATTCTTTCGACTCTGTCAGTGGTGTTATCTCTTTTTTGTTGTTCATCACCTTCTTGCATGTCCCTATCAGCACTGGGATGTTCCATTCCTTGATTTTGTTTGTCTGGCAGACTTTTGAGTATCTTCTCTTGGTCTTGCATTAATTGTTCGTTATCCCTTCAAACTCACACAATATCCTCCCTTAGTTGTTGTAATGTATTCAAAAGTATGCTGGTTTTATGCTGTTGTTCCTCCAACAGTCTACTCGTTTGCTGGTGCTAATCAACACTCAGCTAAATCCACATCTCAGGGTTCATAACTGGTTGTGTTTGGGGTTCCCCGGTGTCTTGGGGTGGTTGTTGCATTGTTACCCTTCTCATGATGTTCCTGCTATGCTTTTAAACTTTGTGCCTCAGTATACACAAAACTTAATCATTAGTTGACCCTTAGGGTCCTAGCGTATGAATGCTGCTCTGATACCACTTGTCACACTCATACATACAACAACAACAAAAAATGGTTTTTTTTTTTCTTTTTTTTTCTACTTAGTAATTTTGAAGGTTAAACTTGCCATATAATATTAAATTCATTTAGTAATTTTATAATCTTATCACTCTCACACTAAACCACATTATGGTGCTAAATATAAATAACATATAAGTTTTCAGCTTCCGTCTACCACGGATTTTCATTGCCATAATGTAAGATCTTTATTTAATGGTTCTATGTTAACTCTATCCAAATTTATTTTATCCTAATGATCTATATGGTTAACATGTCTTATACCTCTTCCGCTCGTGATATGTTATGTATCCTCGCCACCACCAAGGCATAGCTGGCATCCCTTAGCAATTTAATGTGGCAGTACTGGCTATTAAATTCATTTGATAGTTGTGGATCTTGGCATGATTTTATGTGTTTCTCAAGGGTTTCTGCCAGTGATCTCCGTAGTAGAAGTTAGCATATCAACAGTTGATCTTTTAGGCAGGAACCACCTAGTTAACCCCGCCAACCCTAATGGATCTCGATCTATTGCTTCTTAGCTTGAGCTGAGCCACTCCTTCACTCTGTTGTATGTCTCCGTCGCACTTTTAAGCCATGGCTCTGCCTCTGTCGAGCCTTTTCCAGCCTTACGATTTATTTTCGAGGGTTTAACCCTCATAGTTCTACGTCTCGATGGGAGAAGGTGTTGTTAGTATTCGCCAGGAACTCTGCTCTAGCTCTTTCACTGATGCCAATGCAACTACTTTGGACCTGTTTATTTTTACTCATTAAAAAGGTAATTACTCTCACCATTTCAGTCTCAGTTTTTCAGTGCATTCACAGATTTTGTTTTCTAAGTTTATCAGTTTTATCTTTCCGAGGTTTTTGATGCTCGTTCTCCTTGGTGCACTGCATTTAAATGAAGTTTTTCAGGTTGCCATGCTCTGAGGATGAAGTCTAGATTAATTCTAAGGTAAATTATTTAAAGGTTTTCTTTTTCCCAATCCTTTTGAACTCTAATTTTCATTTGGATATAGATTTTCTTTAATTCCTAAATGGATTTTTACTTACCCGCATCTCTCAGCTTTTGGTACAGGCCAATATCTTCAGGTCGACATTTTTTCCAGTTAACCGTTTCTTCTTTGGCATACAATTTTAGTGACTTTCTAGGTTACTTCGGTCACGACTAACACACTTAGCCATTCTCCAGGTACTTATAACACTCATGTCCAAACAATGAGGTTTAATTAGTCACATGCGTTTCCTAGCCTTCCTAGGGTTTGCGTCCTTCTAAATCTGGCCTATTGTGCAACTGTTTGTATTAAAGGATTAAGACAAGGTTTCATCCAAGATACTCATGGACTCGGACAATATTATGCTCTTCTGTTTTGTAAAGAAAAGTTTCAATACATATATTATGGAAAAATTTTAAAACTGAGGTTTTCTTTATAAGAATCGACCCTTGTTTTTAATTCAATCTTTCTTTATTTATGGCCTTCACTGATACATTACCAGCATTACTTCTATGAGCCATTTGAATTGTTCAACTATTGTAGCACTGCGTCCCATTTTTCTTGTAAAGGAAATAATAATGTCGATTTTGTTTTACAGTAATCGAATCATTGTTACTATTCTATTTCATTCTGCTTGTATTTCCTTTTGTATCTTGGTTTAAGCGAAAAGCTAGATAGACAATCATTTTCTATATTTTTTTTGTATTTTCAATGTTCATGTAAATATAATCTCCCTACTTCTTCTGTAGTCTATTATCGATTCTTGCCTTTCGGTACTTAATATCTATTTTCTCTGTCTTTTCTTGTTATGTATATTTTTTAAAGAAAAATATACATAACAAGACCACCATACCCCACTGTCCGAGTACAGATACCAGGGTTAATGATGTGTACAGGTTGGGGACTCCTACACCCAGTACCAATGGTTAACCCGACTTAGTTTTATGAAACAATAAAGTTTATAGTTAAATATCTTTACTTGCATGATAATATAAATCTTCTAAGTATGCATATCTCATCGTATTACATTTCTTAGTAGAGAATACTGCTACGTGCATTCTAATAATTTAGATGAATCCTTCAGTAAAAATGCAATGTACAGTTTGGAGTTTTCACAACTTAGTTAGTTACTGTGAATATTTATCAACCATACTGCCTTTATAACCTACAACAATGGATAAAATATCTGCAATATAAAAACTGTAGACTCTACTGGATGAGATTTTAGCTTCTCACCTTAGAGCACAAAATATTTATTATTTTCATAACTTCACATTTCTGATAAAGTGAATATTCGACAGAATATATATAGAAGATTTTATAAGTCAACAGAAAGTTTAACAGAGTAATATTATGACACAGTCTATCCAAATAGAACAGTTTTCAACAGAGAATATATTACAACACAGTCCTTTCCTGGTCTAAAATCTGTTCTATATATAATAACATAAAGAAACGACAATTCTTTTCTCTCTATTATAATAAAACAAACATTCACTTATTTGAAAATATTTGAGTCAAGTTGTGGTGTCCTCCCAACCAACAAGAAAGGCAATGACGTCCTGCTCTTCCCCCGTGCTTCCACTGAAAGGTACGGGTTGACCGTAGTTTTTCTGCTGTGACCTCAGGACTGGAAGTCCAGTCTGTGCCAAAATTTTTTCAGGAATCTATGAGTGATTTCTAGTGGTCTCTACCAGCTCAGGAAACTCTTCACTCTTCCTTAGCCCATGAACAGAACCCCCCTTCGTCACTGGGATGAGTCTCTTATCCCTAGAGGAGCAGGTATCTGTTCAACTGTCCAACCATCTTTCAGTTCTTAGAAAACATTTACCATCAACCTTTTACTTTTTCTTTCCATAACCAATTTATTATTCGTAATTAAAAAGAAAGAAAAAAAAAATTCCATCAAAATAATAATTGTTTGTCTTTTTCCTTAATCAATATTAAAAATGTCTTTTAACTAGTTGACAAATAATTATCCTTAATGCAGTTGCCACAACATTATAATATATATTATTATAATAAAATAATAAATAATTTTTTTATTTTTTTAAAAATTATAACATTATATTTTAAATAATATATTTATATTTATTTTAACATTATATATATTTTAAATTTTTATTACTATAAAAATATAATAATAATAATAAAATAGAAACGAATTTAAATATTAATAAAATAAATAATTTTAACTTGTAATATATATCTGTGTGTGTGTGTGTGTGTGTGTGTGTGTGTGTGTGTGTGTGTGTGTGTGTGTGTGTGTGTTTGTTCCCAATAAAAAATTAATAAAAATTGTATATTTATTTCTTATTGGTTATTATTTAAAGATTAATTTAGTACTAAATTTAAAATTTTATATAAATTTTTAGCAAAATATTGTAAATTTTAAAATATTAATTTAATAATTTACATAATATATGTATATTTATTTTAATATTATTTATATTTTAAATTGTTATTATTATAAAAATATAATAATAGTAATAGTAATAGAATTTAAATATTAATAAAATAAATAATTTTAATTTGTAAAATATATATATTTATTTTTTCCAAAAAAATTATATATTTATTTCTTATTTATTATTATGTAAAGATTTATTTAATACTAAATTTAAAATTTTAAATAAATTTTTAGCAAAATATTGTAAATTTTAAAATATTTCATTTACTTTTCCTTTTTTTTTAAATGAAAAACGTTTTGAAATAAGGTTATATAGCTATATTAATTAATATAGTTAATGCTATAAAGTTTCTAACAAATTATCCAGTTATTTATCAACTTAAATTTTTGACTCTTATTTTTTTAGAGGAGACAAAAGATTCAATTTCCTTATCATTTTTGAAATTTTTTTATCTTTATCTCTCATTCTTCCACTTCGATTCACAAAATTAGAAAATATATGGAAAGTTCACAATACCCCAATGTTTTCTGTATTGACAAAATTTCTCATTTCTTAACCACGCTTATGTCAAATCAATACAAATAAATCATATGCTTGAAGCTTGACAATATGGTAATGTTCTTTTTATCAACAAAATTCTCATTTCTTAGCCCCACCTAAATAAAGTCAATACAAATACCACAAGTGCCTTATAATCAACACAACTAAGTTTCTAACAATTTATTGGAAATTTCTCTACTTATTTTTTCAGTCTCCCTGTTTTCCAAATGGAATCAAATATTTATATTTCCTTTTAATTGTTTAACAATTTCTATTTCTATCAACATCTTTAATTTTCTCCCATTCACTAAATCCAACTCATAAAGTTGAAAAATATATTGAAATTTCATAATATGATGATGTTCTAGTTATCAACAAAGTACCTTATTTTCTAGCCCTGATTAAATCAACTCAATAGAAGTAACCATAAAGTTAGAAAATAAATTAAAATTTCATAATATAATAATATTCTTTTTATCAACAAAATCATTAAAATTTCAAATTTCTCAACATAATAATGTTGATATTCTTTTTCTAACCTCACTTAAAGTCAAGTCAATACAAACAACTCATATATTTGAATCTTCACAATATAATAATATTATATTTATCATCAAAAATTCTCCATTTCTTAACCCCACTTTACTCAATTCAAATACCTTGCATTGAGAATGTTGTTTTTCTTTAATTAAATAGAATTTCCATTTTTTTATTTTCCATTCCATTCAAAACAATACCAACCTATCTATTTTGTTCTATTTTGTTTCTGGTAATTTCCTTAATTTTACCTCTATTACCATTTTTCATTTTCTGTATTTATTCTTTCCTACTCATACTTTAATGGATTTTAATAGTATGATGATTTTTTAATATTTTTATAGTATAAATATTAATATTTATAATTTTGAAAGAATATTATAATAATTAAAAATAAAATAAACAAAACTTATAAATATTAATTAAATATATATTTTAAATTATGGAAAAAAATTTACATATTTAATTTTTTATTTTAAAAGTTAAAAAGAAATTAGATATTAATAATATAAAATTAGAGAAGGTATACTTTCACAATTCGAATTCATACTATGTGTTGTTACTCTTAGAAAATACATGGAGTACGTGTGAAACATCTAATGCTTCAAAATAATACCTATACAAATATATACCTTTATTCTCATTCTCACCATCACCTAGCACAAGAATCTATCATCCTTAATACTTTTCCCACTAAGGTCATTCAAAATTCTTCTCCCCAATTTTTTGAAATAGGAAAATCTCATTAACAGAAACCCTCTTATCTAATGGCTACAAACTTTGTAGGAAAATCTCATTAAATAAAACCCTCTTATCTAATGGCTACAAACTTTGTCATATAAAAATATTCTTATGTTTAGCTATCAACCTCAAAACCTCCAAACTGTTGTCCTACCACATAGCCAAAGTCACCCTTCCTTATATCCAAAAGGATCATTGATCGCTTCTCAATAACCCTTGCAAAAAAGAACATTAAGGTTATCTTTAAACTTCACACCACCCTTAAACAACTATTTTCTTTGTTAAGGGCCACTCTGATCTAATGTTTTCCCCTAGGGTTTATCAAATTCCATGTTCTTGTGGAAAATCCCACATTGGCCAAATAGGAATATATTTGAAAGTGCATCTAAAAGAACATATAGTTGATACCCAACACAATATAATATCCAAATCTTCCATTGTTGGGAACTCCCAAAATATCAAACACTTTATTAACTTTGTGTTGGGGTAGTTTAGGTAAAACTGGCTCAGTCCAATTATGGTGTTTTTCATTCTCCAGGTTTCTGAGAACCTATGGTATTGACCTATAGTATTAATGTGGAATATAACTTATTTAAAGATAGAAGGGATCCATGTTAATTTGACACGTGACCATTGGGATCCCAAGCAACGATGTCTTTAGATACCACCAATTCTCTCAGTTTCGTGATCCTAACAAATAGTATCACAGTTGTGGTTAAAGTTGTTATTTCTTGATCAAATCTTGGTTATGAATGATAAGAGTTATACGAGAAATATAGCGAAGAAAAGTGCCCATCTTGGAAAGGAAGCTAAGACATGCAGAGATGGCCTAAAGTTTTGTATGAACGCAATGTCAAAGTTTGATTGGAGCAGGAGATGAGCTTCATTATCTAAAGGAGAGATTTGTGATGTATACAAGTCATGAATAATTGTGGCCACACATAAGCACACATATTGGTACTTCTAGTGCTGGCTTGGAGGATATGGATCTGGTCATGATGAAACCATTAGAAAAAATTGATCGGAAGGTGTAGCTATATCTACAGTCATGAAAGTGAGAACCCTATAATGCATCAAATTAGTAGATGATAGAAGAAAAACCTCCAAGAGGTATAGGAAAACAAGTAGAGTTGTAAATCAATGTCATCAAGTTTGTGATAAGGGGTTTTGATATAAGCGAAGAAATGGTTTTGTGGATAATTAATATCATGTTCGAAGTGAGCTTGTGAGTCAGCCCTAAGTGAGTGAGACATAGTTCTTTGGTTGAAATGAGCCATGAACAATCTGGTAACCTTTGTGTTTCCAAGTAAGTGTGCAAGATGTAAGTTGGAAGTGTAAATGTGGGTCTTTCGACGTGTAGACTTGAGCCTCCTATAAGCTATGGAGAGACCTAAGGGCATAGTCCAAGATTTGGAGAGATCGAATCTCAACCTTGATGATAGTATGGAAAGGGGATTGATGCCTCTAACGTATTCTTGAAATGTTGGGAATTAATTGTATTAATTTGCATTAGTATGGAGATGGGATCTTATTTGAGGTGTTGATTGAAGAGAATGGACATGATAAAAAGAATAAAGTTAAAGAGGCAAGTTTTTTTGATCTTGACAAACAAAATTCCAATTGTTATGGTAAACTGGTTTTCCGATTCTTGGAGTTGCATGTAGAATAACGATGAATTTGAGCTTTAAATGGAATATTGGTTCGTTGTTGAAAACGTTATAGCTTTTTTTGTTGAAAAATATTAAAAAATAAATTATATGATATGTCAAGGTAGAAGTTGAAGCTTTGTGGGTCTCTCATGCTTACAAATAAAATGGAAAACTTTTTGAATGAATTACTTAATGAGGGAAAATAAGGGTTGTGTATTTTGGAATTATAGGTGAAGAATTCAAAGAAAGTTACATGGATTTCAAAAACAAGAAAGTAAGATCAATTAATTTTCAGAGCTAAATCGATTAAAGATAATAAGAGAGAGCCTAGAGGTGATATGGAAGAGAAAACAGAGATGGAGCAAATTTGTTTTGAAGTTTAGTGAAGGAGCCAACTTGTACTGAGAGTCGTTGGGTGATAACATTGAAGCTGTGTGAACGCCATAAGGCTTTTGGTCGAAGTTATGAAATCTTTCCATAGGCATGTGTATTAGTTTTTGAGATTCAATAAGAAGATCCTAGTGAAAATTAAGCACCTAAACTAGGATGGAGCCCCAAGCTATTTTTAGGTGTATATCTATTTATAGATGTATGTGGATAATCTATTTAAAGAATTCATGTCTATTTATAGATGGATGCCCACTGTTTTTATCCCTTAATATTAGTTGGACAATAAGCTATAATCTATTCTCAATGAGCACTTGGAAATAGTTAACTAAAGTGGAAAATCAGTTAGCTAAAGGAATTTCGAGTTAAGTGGTTGGTTGGTGGGACATGCAGGTTGACGTAGTTGTAACTGAGTGATTCAAAGCTGTAACGGAGTGGGAAGTGTAGTTGTGCAAGTTGTAAAATAGTTTAACTCAGTTAAGTGAGTTAAACTCAGTTGTGCTAGTTGTAACTGAAGATACACTAGTGAGATATCAAGTGAATTAATTATTAATCAATTCACAATCAGTGGTCTCACATGCAACTGAAGGTTTACTATTATTAACTAGATGCATGTAAGATCTAGTGGAGACCCAGTTGAGTTCTAGGTGAAAGGCAAGTAAATTATCAGTTGTGACATTATCCGGTTGCACACATGAAACCACACACACATTGGATGTGCCCATGAGGATTGCCCAGTCAAGGTAGGAAATATTGCATTCACTCAGGGATTTCTATTAGCAGGGATTGCACAGTGGAGGTAGGTTTTTTGGAGACAGTAAATTGGCTAAGGAACTTGCCAATTTTTGTATGACAGTGTGAGACAATTAGCTCATGTACTGAGGGCTCTTAGATTGGAGCTTTGTATGTAATTGTTTCATGATCCATGATATAATATACAATAGAATATAGTGGAGTTTTTAGCTATAATATTTCCCCAGGAAATTATTTGTGTTGAGTGTAATTGATATTTATTCATGATATTGTAATTGGCGATTGTGTTTTTTTTAATTCCCCAAAGATTAGTAGAAGCGATTTTGTAGTTAACAATAGCACATTGTTAGATCAGCAGAATCCAAGATATGCATGTATCTTGTATAATTTCTACATGGTATCAGAGCACAGGAAATTTCAGAAGTGAAGAAGGAGCTGAGTTTGTTGGCAGAAAGAATTCAAATTTCTAGAAAGACTTTCTTGGTGCTACAACTGATTCAAGCTCGAAATTGATTTCAATGGCTTGAGGTTAGAGTATGCACTCGAGGGAAGCTCGAACTAAATTTCTTGGAAGTATACGATGGCAGCAGTACTCAAAGACAATGGCTTGAAGGAATTCATTGACAATTATGTTCCTAAGCGTGCTTCGTCAAATGTTGCCAATATTTATGCATGGCAAAAGAAATTTGGAAAGGCGAGGAGGATCCTGTTGGAGGGAGTATGAGATGAAATTGTCTCAAGCCTCCATGGGAATGCCACACCATATGCTATGTGGAAGGCTTTTATGGATCTATTCCAAAGTAGCAGCAACCATAAAAAATTTGCGCTCAAAGATAAACTCAGGAAGATCAAGATGGAAAAGGGTGACACCATTCAAAAGTATCTCACGAAGTTTGTCCAATATCAGGATGAACTGCGGAGTGTGGGAATAACTATTGTTGATGATGATTTGGTGAGCTTGGCTCTCTTGGGACATCCTAAGATTTGGCACAGTTATGAAGACTCTACCAATGGACGGGAAAAATTGCCGGATTGGGAATGAGTGTGGTTAGATCTAGTACAGGAGGAGTTTAGGTAGAACACTAGAGATGACTCTTCATCAAACCATGATTTTGAAGAGGATTTTTCTTTTGTTTTCAAGGCAAAGAAGGGGAAGGGGAATAAATTTCATTCTAAATCCAAGTCTAAAGGTAAGAAGTTGGATATGTCCAAGGTGAAGTGTTTTCACTGTCACGAACATCGACATCTTGCTACTAATTGTGCATAAAATAAGAATAACAAGAAGGTTGATGGAGCTGTAGCTGGTGAGGCCCCTGCCTCGCAATTTGATCTTGACATCTCCTTGATTGCATGCATGGTGTCAAGTGCATTGGGATAGGTGTGGTATTTGGATAGTGGAGCTTCCTTTCACATGACGGGAGATAAGGAAATTTTCAGTGACTTGGAGGAGAAAGATATTTAGATGCATATAGAGATGGGTGACGATGGATGGTATAGTACTACTGTGATTGATACCATTAACTTTCAAAGGGAGTCAACTAAACCATTTCAATTGAAATATGTTATGCCTATTCCAGGTTTGAAGAAAAATTTGGTCTCAGTCACAATCTTGGAGGACAGAGGCTATGACGTTCTTTTTAGTGATGGAAAAGTTTTCTTACGACATAAAACAATGGTTCAAGCCAAGAGGATAGGGATTCAAGTTAAGAATCTCTACAAGCTAGGGGTAGATGGTTGCGTTGCCATGATGGGCAAGGCAGAAAAAGTGGTGAGCCGGGATGAGGGAGAATTATGGCACAGGCGATTGGGCTATATTCATCATGGAGCCTTGAAAGTCATGCAGCAAATATCTACTAGAATTCAAATGGGAACACTTTATTAGTTACATTAGTGCAAGGGCTGCACCATGGGGAAGTATGTAAAGTCCACCTTTCATGAGAAGGAGAACCATGCTTCGGGGATCCTTGAGAGAGTTCACACAGACATGTGTGGACCATTCTCTGTTGCTTCAACAAAAAACCGTAAGTACTATGTAATATTTGTTGATGACTTTTCTCGTAAATGATGGATCTTCTTCATGTAGAAGAAAGATCAAACATTCTCAAAGTTCTGTGAGTTTAAGGCATTGGTGGAGAAAGAGTCGAGGAAGCAAGTGAAGGCTCTTAGGAATGATAATGGTGGAGAATACATCTCTAACGAATTCAAGAACTTCTTTATTAAAGAAGTAATTTGAAGAGAAATAATAGTGCCTCATAACCCACATAAAAATGGGGTTGCGAAGAGGAAGAACAGAACGATGATGGGTGCAACACGAATGATGTTTCATGATCAGGGTCTACCAATGAATTTGTGTTAAAAAGCATGCAATGTTGTGGTTTATGTGCAAAACCGTTATCCTCATAGAGTACTTGGCATGAGTACACTTGAAGAAGCTTTCACTGGTAAGAAACCATATGTTTCACACTTTAAGATTTTTGGCTCATATGTTTATGTGCATGTGACCAAGTACACCAAGAAGAAGCTGGAACCGACTGCTGAAGTTGGGATTTTTGTGACGTACAAAGAAACACCCCATAATTAGCGTGTGTAGTTTCCAAACAATAGAATGAATATTGTGCAACATGATATAAAATTTGATGAGGGGAAATCCATGTGGTTGTCACTTGAGAGAGTGTTGGACTTGCATGCGGAGGAGGAACTGTTGGTTCCCAAAGATGAGTCTCAAGATGTGGATCAGCCACATGAGGATTTTCATGGAGTGGAGGAGTCCACTCACGTAGAGCCATCCATCATAAATGGTAGAAGGTGTACCAGAAAAGCTGATAGGCTGAGACTTAATGTTGCAGAGAATGTAGGATCCCCTACTTCACATCACAGAAGAAGACAATCTCCTGATTGATTTAATAGATACATGGCTTTCATGAGAAAATGTATTGTGAATGAACCATATTCCTTTCAGGAAGAAGTGCATGAGCCCACATGGGTAGTTGCAATGGTGGAGGAGTATGACTCCATTGTCAAAAAAAGTGCTTGGGAAATTGTTCCAAGGCCGGTTGATAAATCAGTCGTAGGTTCGAGATGGATATACAAGGTAAAGCAAGTTGCTGATGGGAGTGTGGAAAAATACAAGGCCATATTTGTGGCTTGAGGCTTCTCACAGCTCGAGGGGATACATTATGAAGAGACCATTGCATCTATCACAAGGTATGCTTTCATAAGGACCATCCTTGCTCTCTCAGTGCAGATGGGTTGGTGAATTCATCAGATGGATGTGAAAATTGTGTTTCTCAATGGGATCATTGAGGAAGAGGTGTACATAGAGTAGCATGTAGGTTTCAAGATCTTCAATAGTGATTCACATGTGTGCCGACTCAAAAGAGCATTGTATGGGCTGAAGCAAGCACCCTGTGCTTGGTACACTCGGATAGACAGCTATTTCAATGAACTAGGCTTCACCAAAAGTGAAGCAAATGAAAACGTATACCAAATTGTGGTGGAGTGTATGGTTTTAATCATTCTTCTTTATGTTGATGATTTAATATTGACTGGTGGTGAGCATATGATACACTCGTGCAAGGAGGATCTTGTAAGGGAATTCGAAATGAAGGATATGGGCTTCCTTCATTATTTCCTTGAATTGGAAATATGGCAGGGAGATGGTGAAATTTTTTTGTCTCAAGGAAAGTATGCAAGGGACATACTGGGTAAGTTTCAGATGGAGGTTTACAAACCCATGGATACTCCTCTTCCAGGAAACTGGAGGAAAGAGGATGCTACTTCTGGAGAGGTAGTGGATGCTACTATCTATAGATAGTTAGTGGGTTCACTAATGTATCTAGTGAAGACGAGACTGGAAATTTTCTATGCGGTTAACCAGCTGAGTCAAGCTATGGTTTAGCCTAAAAAGATCTTTTGGTAGGTGGGTAAGCATGTCTTGAGATACCTGAGGGGCACATCAGAGTATGGTTTATGGTACACACAGATGGATGGAGTAAAGTTGCATGGCTTCATGGATGCAGGTTGGGTGAGCAGTCCATCCGATAGAAAGAGCACATCAGGGGGGATCTTTAGTATCAGGTCAATAGTTGTTTCTTGGTATAGTAGGAAGCAAAGATCCTTGGTACTCAGTTCAGCGGAAGTGGAATACATGGAAGTGAGGCAAGCGGCATGTGAGACTAACTAGATGAGAAAGATCTTGGTTGGTTTGTTTGGTTCTCATATGGATCCGACAGTGATTCATTGTGATAATCAGAGTTGCATTAAAATCTCAATTAATCCTATGTTTTATGATAGATCTAAGAATACAAATATCATTTACCATTAACTTAGATATTGTGTGTAGAGGAGAATCATGTTGCTTCAGTACATTTCCATGGAAGATCAGGATGTAGATATTCTGACGAAGGTGCTCACTAGGATCAAATTCGAATACCATAGAGAGAGGATTGAGGTCAAGGATAATCCCTTTCTTGTTGCGAGGGAGTGTTGAGATTCAACAAGAAGATCCTAGTGAAAATTAAGCAGCTACACTAGGATTGAGCCTCACGCTATTTTTAGGTGTATGTCTATTTATAGATGTATGTGCATAATCTATTTATAGAATGCATGTTTATTTATAGATGCATGTATACTATTATTATCCCTTAATATTAGTTAGACAATAAACTATAATATATTCTCAATGAGAACTTGGAAATAGTTAATTGAAGTGTAAAATATATTAGCTAATGGAATTTTGAGTTAAGTGGTTGGTTGGTGGGACATGCACATTGAACTAGTTGTAACTGAGTGATTCGAAGTTGTAACAGAGTTGGAAGTGTTGTTGTGCAAGTTGTATAGTAGTTTAACTCAGTTAAGTGAGTTAACATCAGTTGTGCTAGTTGTAAGTGAAGATCCACTAGTGAGAGATCAAGTGAATTAATTATTAATTAATTCACAATTAGTGGTCTCACATGAAAATAAAGATTTAATATTATTAACTGCATACATGTCAGATCCAGTGGAGACCCAGTTGAGTTCTAGGTGAAAGGGAAGTAAACTATCACTTGCTACATTATCTGGTTGCACACATTCAACCACACACACATTGGATGTGCCCATGAGGATTGCACAGTCAACGCAGGAAATATTGCATTCATTCAGGGATTGCTATCAGTAGGGATTGCGCAGTGGCAGCAGACTGTCTAGAGACAGTAAATTGGCTAAGGAACTTGCCAATTTTTGTATGACAGTGTGATACAATTAACTCATGTACTGAGGGCTCCTGGATTGGAGCTTTGTATGTAATTGTTTCATGATCAATGATATAATATAGAATAGAAGATAGTGGGGTTTTTAGCTATAAGCTTTCTCTGGGAAATTATCTGTGTTGTGTGTGATTGACCTTTCTTCATGATATTGTAATTGGTGATTGTGCTTTTTTAAATTCCGCAAAGATTAGTAGAAGTGATTATGTATTTAATAGTAGCACATTGTTAGATCCAGAGAATCCAAGATATACATGTATTTTGTATAATTTCTACATTAGTCAAGGAAGTTGTAATACCTCTATTGTTCAGGCATACATGTTGTTCAGGATCACATGATGACTCAAGTTTTGGAATGAACCACTTGGATATATACGAGGGTGGTAAGTGTACTCATTTTATAGTTTGAGGTCATTTGTTATGAGACCTTAAGTATTTAATTAGGCATAAATGTAGTGCAGTGGCACTTGGATTTATCAAGTTATGGAATGGACCACTTAAATAAGTAGCAAGGTGGAAGATGTATTTGTTTCCTAGCTTGAGGGGGGAAATGTGAGAATGTGAGATGGTTGATGAAACACATACATGAAAAAGTGTCACAGATACAATGGCTAGTTACCCATGTACTCTGGTATATGGTAACCTTTTCATAAGGGCATCGATAGAATGATTGGGACCAAGTTAATCTCTCCGAGTTAAATTTAACTAGAGATTGTTAGGTTATTTTAGGTAAAATTGACTTGGTCAAGTTACAGGTAGTTTTTGAGCTCCAGTTTTACAAGAACCCACAATATTCATGTGAAATGTATCATATTTTAATGCAAAAATACTTTAGGTAAATTTGTCCTTGGGATCCAAAGAAATGGTGTTTTCAGACAACATCAATTCTCACGGTTTCACGATCCTAGCACTTTGATGATTTTAAAATTTTGTTTTTCTCCCACTTCCACCAAAAAAAATCATAAGGGAATCCCTTTAAATCAAAAACTCCCCAATAATTTTAATCATGAAGTCAATTTCAATTTAAATCACTCTTTGAAACTTATTATCCACTATTTCTCCTATGCTCACAACAATTCAAATTTTTTCTCTTAATTCTCCTCCACCGCCTCTCATTTTTGTATTTATACTCCCTTTTTCCCACTCCTCAACACCTCTATAATCTAATATATCCATTTTTTATCCTAGTATTATTTTTAACTTTTATCCCAATGGATTTTTTAATGCGGGATTTAAGATTGCAAACAAAAGTAACTTCCCTAGGTTTGATGGCCAACGTAGAACAACAGAGAGACAAGGAACCCAATTCTTTACTTAAAGTAAATAGATGATGGAATGAAGCCTACCTAGATGATTTGGAATTATGCATGAATGTAAATAATACAAATATAACCATAAATACAAAGATGCAATGGAAAAAAAACTTCATTTCATTAGTATCAAATAACTAAAATATGCTTACAGACAGAATGGAAATAAAATAGCTAGGGTACTGGTACCTTATCTCTAAGAAGATTTGTGGTGGCTACAGGCCTTTGAATTGTGTTACAATGAGGCTGAAATGCCTATTTATTCTTGGGAAACAATGGGAAACCCTAGACAT
This sequence comes from Pinus albicaulis, assembly GCA_034641835.2. NCBI lineage: Eukaryota > Viridiplantae > Streptophyta > Pinopsida > Pinales > Pinaceae > Pinus > Pinus albicaulis. Next base: position 123,546 of record JAXQQM020087495.1, on the reverse strand, counting down.
AAAAAAACCTAACCCTAGGATATGGAGCACCAAAACTATGGGCCATGTTTGGGTAAATTGGTACATCAACTTCCTAGGGACGTAAATTTGGCATACAATCTCCATTTGATGCGTAAAATACCTCGTTAGAAATATCCATCCGAGAAATACAACTTTCGAGTGACCAACATATGTTACATCCCCATTTTGGTACCATTTTCCCAAAAAACACCATTTAGGGCCTCAAAATGGCTCCAGAAGTTCAAGACCCAAAGCCAAACTTTATTGAACAAATTTACCTGTTACCACTCATCATTGTTGGATTTTATGATAGATTTTGGATGAATGAAACCCTAATGACCTAATGGAGACACTGAAATGAATGAAATCATGATGATGTTTGACTGATGTGACGATGATGATATTTTTTTGATGATACACTCAAATGAGTGATAATAAGGACCGACATGTAAAATTTTTGAAAGGAGTGGAAATGGCCCTAGAAGCACTAGCGAGTGACCAAATTTTTACTAGAAGACCTAGTGAGATGACAAAATTTTACTTTGAGAACCAAACAAGACATGGTAAGAGCCCATTTTATCACTGGTGATAGGCTGTACATACTGACACTAACAGAAATTATACATTTTCTACCGGTACACTTTATAAGATCCCCTGGGGCCTTCTTATACATTTACAGCATTAGGACATCATTGTCAAATAACAATGGTATATTTTACTAAATGATGGAGTCTGGTGTTACCGAATATTCAAGCATCAATGCATTTTCGTATTTAGAACACAGTGGTTTTTTATTTCTCAAAAAACAAAGTTTTATGGTGCAACATGGTATATGCAAGAATGGTGCATGTATGGATAATAAAGCACTGATGTGTTTGAATAATTTATATGCACCATCAAAGAAACATCTACTAAAACATTCGTGCCCCCACCTCCACTAGTGACCTTAGAGACAAACATATTTTTTTCTTATTTTTATAGGGGTCTCTGTAAGAAGGTCTTTTCCTTGTAGTGTATGAAAAGAAGGGGCCAACCCTTACTTCTCAAAACTGCATGGGTCCCTCATTGTTTTGAATAAGTGATGTGGGTCAGTTCACTCTTTTTATACCATGTGGATGATGTTGCAAGATAAAATGTATGAGAATGAATGGAAGGACATAAATAATGAATTCGTAGCATTTTATTGTTTAATAACTAGATAAAATTTAAATCGCATATGGTTAAATTCTTAAACCTCCTAAGAGTTTTCCCAATATCATTGTAAACCTTTATCATTTAGTTAATACCAATAGAGTAACAATTATCTTTTTTTATAGTAATTTTACAGCTAATAAAAAGTGATCCTAATCAAACTCCTTAAGGGTTGTTAAATCAAAATCACTTTCCATAATTACATATGTTAGGTTCTAGCCTCATTGTTAGGACTTGATAAAATCATTTAAAACAAATGGAGTATGTATTAGAGATTTATTTGTATTATCATAGTGGTTTCGTCAGATTTTTTATGAGTTGCATGATAACTCGTTGAGGAAAAACCCTCAAATTTGAGGAAAATCCTTAGCAATGGTGAGGACCTACATGAGCCTTCTCTTGTCTAGGAAGGAGGCACATAGGTGCAGGAGTGGGTTCATTGTTATTAGCTTCAGAGATCAAAATTAGAGGGAGATGATGGGGATCTATTAAGGGGGTCATAATTCTCCCTAATAATATGTTAGGTCTTATAAATAGGTCTCCATATGAGGTTTGAGTTGGTCACATGGCTGAAATATAGGTCACCCCACATTAAAACCTAGAAAGAGTGGTAGGAACATGCATCCTCACTTGGATGATGGAAGGAACACAATTTCAAGATAGAGTTGGGTTCATATGTATGTTTCAAGTTAGAGATAGTAACTAAAACCCCTCTTAGATACATTTATCTCATAGAAAAAGAAGTGGATCTTGTGTTTACTAATCATAAAAGCCATTGTTGAAGGAAATCCATGTTTTCTAGAGTGCCATACTTCAAGCCATGAAAAATATCCCTATTTTTGTTTTAGAATATAAGTTTCAAGAACAATGAAACACATATACAATGACAAAATAAACCTACCAATAATAACACAAATTGGAAGATAAAAGCAGCCCTTAATTTGGAGGTGCTCTCCATAGAAGTTGGAACTAATAATGCTTCATGAAATTGAGTTGAGAGGATATAATTGTAGGAATTTACAGGGTAAGTTCCTTAGATCAAACACCAAAGGTCACGACTCACAAAAATATCACAAATCAGTACACCAGTATATCATGTGGTTAAAACCCTCAAAGAGGGAAACAGTCCACGAACTAAGCCAACATGGCCAACATGGTCACTTCAGGCAATTTATTAATATAAAAAGAAATTTTACATATGTTTCTCTCATAAACGGTTACCGGTCAAATGACCCTCCATGCTCTTTAAATAGAGATCATGGACCTATCAAGTGTTAAGCCATAGATCAAGTGTCATTAATACCAAGGAGAGAGTGAACCATCGGATCACTATAAATCATGACTGTCAGATTATAAGTTACAAATGTACATAGTGAAGAAATACACTTTACCTAAATCTACACTAAACCAAGTTATACTTAACTATTTCCTATGTGTCGGAATATCCTAACACACCCCCTTAAGAACAACTTGGGATAGGATTGAAGGATTTACAAAGGTGACACAAAAGGAGTCTATTTCCTATGTGTTGAAATATCCTAACATTCCCCCTTAAGAACAACTCGGGATAGGATTGAAGGATTTACAAATGTGACACAATAGAAGAAGGAAGGAGGCATCAGAGCCTATCCCCCCTTAATGTCAACTTTCCTGAACTGCAAAAATGGAACGAAGTTTGGTAAACTTTGCTTCTGTGAGAGCCTTTGTAAAGATATCGGCTACTTGATCATTGGTTGGATAATACTGCACTTCAAGAACATGATCATGAATGAGCTTTCTGATGAAGTGTATGTGGAGTTCAATGTGTTTCATACGTTGATGTTAAACTGGATCTTTACATAGCTGAATGGCACTCTGATTACCACACCAAAGTGTAGTTGGATGTTGTTGATGAAGACCAAATTAAGACAGGACCTGATGAAGCCACATGGCTTCCTTGCTAGCTTCAACTACACCATGATACTCTACTTCTGCTGAAGAGCAAAAACCCATAGGTATTAGTCGACGATCGCATCACCAGAGATAAGGATCCACGAGAGGTGGTTAGTCCATGTTGCGAAATACACGGGGAGTGTTGGTTTATCCAATATCCAACAATCTCCCCCCCAACACGAGCTGGGTGTGGATCGAACTCGTAACGTGGCTCTAATACCATGTAGGAATTTACAGGGTAAGTTCCTTAGATCAAACAACAAAGGTCACTGCTCACAAACAAATCACAAATCAGTACACCAGTATATCACATGGTTAAAACTCTCAAAAGGGGAAACAGTCCATGGCCTCAGCCAATGTGGCCACTTTAGGAAATTTATTAATATAAAAAGAAAGTTTACATATGTTTCTCTCATAAACGATTACCGGATAAATTACCCTCCATGCTCTTTAAATAGAGATCATGGACTAATAAGGTGTTAAGCCACAGATCAAGTGTCGTTAATACCGTGGAGAGAATGAACTGTCAGATCACTACAAATCGTGACCGTTGGATTATAAGTTACAAATGTGCATATTAAAGAAACACACTTTACCTAACTCTACACTAGGCCAAGTTATACTTAGCTATTTCCTATGTGTTGGAATATCTTAACAAAATATGCACAAGAAAAAGGAAGAAGATCCAAACTCAACTATGATCAAGAATGGGAATAATTTTATTAAATAATGGGAATAATTCAACCAACAACAAGGGAGAAATTATACGGGTAGGTAATTTCTATGAGGTTGATAATGGAGACTCTAAATGTAGGTGGTTCAAGTGCAGAGTTCTTGAAGTTGAGATTCAATATTTGAAAAATGTGATAGTGTTTTGATAAGATCTGAGAGGCCAAATTATTTTGTTCGTGAACCTTAAAAAAGCTTAAAACGGGCTATTTATAAGAAAATAAAATCCATAAGGATGTAAAGGCATGAAAAGTATCCCTTTAGGAAATGTTTGAGTTCCCAACTCATTATCTATCAGTTAAACTTCAAAATTCATTGATCATTAGTAGGTGTATGAGCTACTTGAAAAGGGCCCTATGAACCACCTAGTCACTAGATATGGGCATGTATACTTGTATGAACTACAAATCATGTGCTAGAGAGAAACATGGAGATGAAAACATCAATTTTAACCTTGTCAACACTTATGTAAACCCAAAATGGCAATGTGGGTATTGAGAATCTCAAGAAGTCATCTCTACCTAACATAAGTACTATAGATAAAGAAAAAACAAAGGGACTGATCTATTATAAGGAGACAATTGTTTGACAAGAAACCTACCATGGGGTAAACAAGACCAAACAATAGCCCAACAAAGTAACAAAATTTACTTTGTCTAAGTATTAGACATCAAGTGGACTAAATAGATTCATATATTTAGAATTAGGCAAGGGACTAAAAAAAATAGGAAATACCAATGACAATAATCATTATCAAGATGATGAGAGTTCTGAGGGTCATGTTTAGGATTTGAATTCAAACTTTTCAAATCCATCCACTACACTATTAAGTTAATATAATAAAATATCTACTTCTTGATTTCACATATATAAGCTACACTATTAAGTTAATATAATAAAATCTCTACTTCTTGATTTCACATATATAAGTTAGTTATTTAATTTATGGTAGAAAATTTTCTCTTTCTCTATATATATAAATAATTTTAACAATAAAAAATAGCAGCAATTAGATCTATTGTTGAAATGACATATTATCATTTAATAATGTACATTATGAACACATTTAAATGAGATTTTTGCCTTTGAAAATTTCCTTTTTGTATTTAAAGACACATACGCACAAAGAGGATTGTGGCATATTTTTTTCTCTTTAATACATTATCTAATATTTTTATAACTATTTAATATAATTTATTGAAGATTTTTAAATAATACAATATGCATTAATTTGGGTTTTTTTACAATATTAAATTTTAAAGGATATTGCATATAGAAATTACCCTTACTATTTTATAACAATGTCTTGTTAATGGAACTTGCATAGAATCATTATGGATAACCATGTCTTGGCATTGGAACTTGAGTAGAATCATTATGGATCGGTACTGAGCGCTTTGCAAGTTTAGCTGAAGGTGTGTTCCTTTTAATAATTTAATAGGATGAATTCTAGTATTATGATTGTGGTTTTGAAATTTGGTTTTGAAAGTAAATCGATGGTAGGGATTATTGGTTCATGGTTTTTTTTTTTTTTTGTTCCAAATAAATAATTAGTCTAACTCACAAATTAGTCTCAAGGATATAATTATTCATAAAATCTGCATTGTTGAAGTATCTTTAATTATTCATAAAATATGCGATTAAGTATTTAGTTAACTTGATATTGAATAATATTGAATTGAATAAGATTCATAGTAACCCACAAAGCAATATTTAGAGATTAAATGAAAAAGTTAAATTTATGTTTTACTCATAAAGATAACATATGTGCACATCATGTATTATGAGTGTATGATTTTACCTCTTTTGTTATAGTGTGTAGACATGTTTGTTAATAAACATCTGTAAATTTGAATATATTGGGTTATATTGGTCTATGAAACTCTAAGCATGGGTATAAGTACCCAATACATTATGTTATTGCATCACATGTCCCTGACTATCTTATAGAGATGAAACATGATCTACCCATAATAAGAGGATATCCACTCATAATCCAATAATGTACTCAACAAATTAATTATTATATTTTAAAAACATCTCATTTCTCACCATTAAGTAACACCATATTTCTTATAAGAATACACTAGATTCTTGAATACATTTTGCAATGCACCACCTTTCAATATTAACTAGCTAAAATGATATTATCAAGAGAATCTTGATCTGATATAATAGTGACTAGAAATTATGAAATAGGTTTGGATATAATGTGAAATTTTTTAAAAAATTAGAAGCCTCTCTCGAATATCTTTGGAAACTAACAAATTATTAAAAAATTTATATTAAAGTTTTTATAGTTACCAACATACACAACTTTCAAGCTAGGCATAATTAATATATTCTCATAATAAAATAGAAAAATTTATATGTTATTTTGGGCTAATTTAGAGTAGAAGAATGTATTCTAATAAATAAAATAGTATTTATTACATTAAAAAAATTTGGAAGTTTATGGAAATTAAAATTTGAAACCAAGGTGTAATTTTTTAAGTGAAAAGGACCATAAAATCATTTGATAAAAAATATTTTAAATGAGCATAAAATTTCCATCCCATAATTGAATTCATGTTTTGCATATATATGTGTGTGTGTGTGTGTGTGTGTGTGTGTATTTCAATAATTGAATAATAGAAATTCAAAAAAATCTTTGAAATATATTTCACATATCTTGAAAAGTTGTTTACCTACATTCAAATACTATGTCATTAAAACACTATATTATTATATTGAATAAAATAATGATATATGTGGGCAAGTGACATTCAAATATTATACCAGAAAATAATATTATATACACTAAAACATTAATGTATATATAAAAGTGTTATAGATTTATGTAGGGAATCGATGCAATCCATAAAATTGTCTTTGTGTGTTGTTGGGTGACAACCCCATTACCCAACACCTTGCTCTATCCCAAAAAATGAACATAGAAACAACTGCCACAAAGCCAATCCCCATTCCAATCCCTAACGATGTGAAAGAGATTTCTTCATTTACATAGCTCAACCATCTCTTTTTAACATTAATACCATTACCACTAACCATTTTTTATTTGACTTCAGATTTTGCTTGCATGGTGGTAGAACAAGCCCACATAAACACTTATTATCCTGAAATGAAGCCATAGTAAAAGTTTTAAACTGTGTCCCTGTTGGGATTGGCCCACAAAAGATATTAGATGAAATATTTAGAGAAGCCAACATTGACAATTTAGAAAGTTTTGCAGGAATTTCTCCCAGTAACTTATTTTTTGCCAGGTTCAACTCTTCTAGAGTAGGTATGTGACCAAGACCTGTAGTTATTTTCCCTTCCAATTGGTTTGAAGATAAATTCAACAATCACAAGCTATTCATAATTGCTATGCTTTCAAGGATTTTTCCACAAAGATTATTCATAGACAAATCAAATATCCTATCATTTTGCAACACATATGACATAATATATTCAAACCCTTTTATGTCGACTTCCATTTCATAGTAATATTTGGACCCTTGTGAAGATTTGTTTATGGCAAATCCCTTAAGTATATCAAGATCAGATGGTATTTCTCTGCTTAATTTATTGTTGGATAAATCCACCCCAAAAACTTGTTGAGACTTGTAATCCACTGAGGAATACTACTGTGAAGGTTATTATAAGAAAAATTTAAAACTTGAAAGTCACTGAAATTTGAGAGGTATGGAGGAAGCTCACCTATAAACCTATTGTGCCTTAAATTTAGTACCAAAAGTTTGGTGCAATTGGCCAATAATGAGGGAAAAGTCCCAGAAAAATTGTTGGAATACTAAACCATTAATATTGTTAGGAATACTTCCAGAAAAACTATTATTATTGATGTAAAGTATCTTGAGGGATTTTAATTGACCTAAACTATATGGAATTCCACCAGTTAATTTGTTTGAATCCAAATATAAATATTCCAATGATTGAAGTTTTCTTATTGTACTTGGAATTAACCATGTCAAATTATTGTTTGACACTGAAAAGATTACAAGTTTTCTTAAATTTCCTATTCTTCTATGAATTACCCCTATCAAATTATTGTTTGAGAGTGAAATGACTTCAAGTTTTCTTAAATTTCCTATTGTACTTGGAATTACCCCTGTCAAAATATTTTTTGAGAGTACAAGGGAATCAAGTTTTCTTAAATTTCCTATTGTACTTGGAATTACCCTTGTCAAACTATTGTTTGAGAGTTCAAGCCATTCAAGTTTTCTTAAATTAGTAACGACTTCTGGAATTTGACCAATTAATTTATTTGAAGAAAAATCTAAAGAGGTTAATTGGGTCAAATTGGTAATGATGCCTGGAATTTGACCAATTAATTTATTTGAAGACAAATCTAAAGAGGTTAATTAGGTCAAACTGGCAATGTCGTTAATGATATCCATGAGAAGTGTTCAAAATTGAACACATCAGAGCCCTTCAAAGGGCCTCTGGCACGTCAGAGAAGTAGAGATTGGAATTTACCAGTAAAAAACAAATTAAATTTGGATTTTTACAAGTTAAAAAAAAAATGATTAATATTATAAAATGTCACTAGAAGTGTTGTAGCCTGTCAGAGCAAGTCACATTTTTTAAAATTCTTAAGTATAGTAAGTTACTAAGTTAGTAAATCGTAACAGTTTGTTGCATAAAATTCGTAAGTATAGTAAGCTACTAAGTTAGAATGGTGACTGGACTTAGGTTGTTGCAGAAAATCAAAATTGAAGGAGATTAATGGAAAATTGCAACTTCAAGGGAGATCTTTTTGAGTTTCCAATTTCCATTAACTACAAGTCTGCATCGTGCAACTGCCTACCAAATTAGTAACTTAGTAGTGCCAAGTTCCAACTTCTACGTTCCAACTCCAAGCCAACTGGCAACAACCATCATAAATTATGGCACTAGGAGTCTGACACACTCATGCTCAATAGTAAAAGTTAATAGTGATATTTTTCTTGGACTCAGGCAGCGGGCTTTAGCACAAGAGGCGAAGGATTTTATTTTTCATCCTAGAGTAGAATTGCAGTGATAGAGCAATTCCTTACTGCTCAGGACAGGAGTCAGGACTTATAACTCAGCAAAAGAATATCCATTCTTCAATCGAATGCACAAACAACCAGGTACTTTGTTAAAATCCCAAATCCTGCTACTAGCTAGACTGCTATTTATAGGTGGACCACGATGTCTATTAAGATTTTGGAGCCTTATTTTACAGGATTTTAACATCCTTCGTTGGCTCTTATGAAGGAAAAATCAAACCTTTTCCATCTACCCTGAACTTGGCCCTTCTTATGGACATTTTAGGCCTCGAACATACATTGGCTCATGAATTTTTTGAGCCTATATAATCAAATTTCCCTTTGAAGGGAAAAATAATCTCAACTTATGATCAAATGTTTCTCTCTCTAACTTAGTCCCAACTCAACAATGCTATTCAAAAGAGAAAAATATGAAAAAGGGAATACCACACAAGCCACATGAAGAATAGATCCATCTCATATAAACCAAAAACAGTCCAAATCCAGCCTGAATTTATGTACAGTACTTGCATCTAGAATCAATACCAGAGCTTTGCAACCTGATCTTGTTTTTATTGATACATACATAAGGGTTTTCCGCTTGGAATAAGCTAATCAAGTGGGGGAAGGGGAAATTTTGAATACTTCTAATATTCAAGACCTTACACAACTTGATAGGGGCAATAATTTGATTCACCTTACCATTTTCTGGTCAAATCCTTTGAATGACACAAAGGTGTGTTCCTCTCATCTAAGGAATCTTTTCCTCAAAGAATTTCATTAATAAACAATCTCATTGCCATGGCGGTGAAAATTTTGATGAAAATTTAGAATACCAAGTAAAATAAATAAATACAATGAATTACTCCTTGTCTCTCTTCTTAAGTAGCCACTAGATATGCCTGTCAAACTCTTTGGTCACTGACCCAATCCCCTCCAATTTTCCACCCTGAAACAACACATTATCACTTTTGTATGGCTCTAGAAATCCTCAAACACGGACTGATAAACCCAACAAAGGCAATACCCAATATGAATCTACAATGCTATAAGACCATATAATACAAAATCAAACTCAAATAAAAACTAGAAGAGGAGGCTAATATTTATTTCTAACCAATATGTAAAATAGGTGACAGACAGTCCATCCTATACAGAAGTTCTCTTGAATTAATTTTTCAGTACCAGAGGGAGAACTATGATGAGAATTATTATGAGAAGAATGATTATCCCTATGCATGTCCACTTTCTGGTATTCTTCTAAAGTTTTCTTGCATGTCTGAGCTTCCTTGTGCCTCATTCAACAAAAGAGTTTGCACACCCCACATTGGCTTCAAAGTTGTCAAGCTCCTGACACTGTGTCTACACCAGCACAACCATGTCAAGCAATATCTGCTGCAATTCCAGCAAATTCCTCTCGATCTCTTTGACAATGTAATGTCTCTCTTGAATTTAATGGATCATTTCAATAATCTGCCCTCTCCCTTGCTCCTGAATCACCCTCTGCAACATATTTTAACTTTCCCCTATTTCAATAATATGATCTATGGTGTCTTCGTCAGCTTTCTCACCAGTAACAATATGGTACCTTCTCTCAACCGTTTCCTTGTACTGGGCCATGATATTCTATCTCAGACTCTAGAATTCCCCCATCAATTTCTTTAGAGAATTTCTCAAGTCATTGGTGGTGGCAATGCATGTTCTGTCAGTGGAACTCCCTTGCCCGCACTCGGGAATCCCATGGCTAGACAGATTTTCCTTGTCTAGCTCCAATTTTTCTTTAATGAACTTTGCCTTCTTCAGAGACTGCACAATATCTCTGTCCATGTGTTCTCTCAGAGATTCCAAAGTTTCCATATTGTTTCGCTATCGAAGGTTGTTTTACCAGAAAATGAAAGATTCTTTGTAACTGAAAAAGCACTGAAATCAAGAAGGCCATTCAACAATTAACATCACATTTTACCAACCAATGTTATTCTGAGATCAAGAAGGCTATTCAACAACTAACATCACACTTTACCAACCAATTTGTTTCGTTGGGTTTTTTCATTTATGACCTTCATTTTCATTTCCTTAATTTCTATGAAATTTTTTGCAAGTATTTATGGTTTAAAAAGATTATTTATGGGAAAAATATTAAGAAAATTATTAATGTTAAATTTAAAATTCGTTATTTTACACTTTGTGTTTATTTATTTATATATTTTTATAGAATATAATGATTATTTTTTAGTAGATGTGTTTTTAGATTAATAATATAAAAAAATGGTTAAAATTAAATATTAATTATGTAATATTTTAATATGATAAATTTTTTTACTGTAATTTAATTAATAGTTATTTGATTATTTTTTAGTATTTTTTTTTTGAATTTTACTTAAAATATGGTAAGTATTTTTTGATAATTCTAAGTGTGAGTTGTGTAATTTGTAAAATTTGAGGGGTATTTTAGGGTGTTAAAACTATTTATGCATTTTAAAACACATTTTAAACCACAAAAAATCATAATATATCAAAAAATTAGATCTCTCAATTCCAGCCAAAAAAACCAAAACATATGTTTGCTAGACTGTCCCATTTTTTTAATATTTTATGTCTAATATATTTTTTCAATTAAAAGTTAAAGTTAGCTTCTTATAAACCACTCATTTATTGAAGTGGGTTTTTTTATCACAATTTTTTTATAATTGATGATGACTATTAACGTCGACTAAGACCAATATGGTGTATCAAACCTTAATAAAGTAAGAAATTCATTGAGATTCTTTAACATATTATTTCTATGACGGAAAAGAATGGAGAGAAGTGTTCCTAGATCCCATAGGTTTGTTGACTTAACAATTCAAGAAGGTTGGTAGTGTGTAGAGATTATGAAAATTAAAATGGATGTGAGTAACATCTAGGCAATACAAGAGAAAGTGATTTTCATCTTCAACACTCTTAGTATAGCAAATGTGACCAACTCATTTGTCCCAAGGTGTTTTGGGAATAGAATAACGCTTGGTTTCACTTTGGAGTTCATGAGAACTAGTAGTTATCTTGGAAATGTTCATTTGCTTCTTAGCATTGGTCAAGGCATAAAGATAATTCTGGTTTTCAAAATTGGGGTTGATCACCTCCGTATAATACCTTAGCTTCCTTTTTCTCTCTAACCCATCGTCATGTGACTTATCCTTAAATTTGGAAGTAATACTATTTTTAATATTATCCTTATTCTTCAAGATGATTTCCTCCTTTACTCCTCAATGGTCTAGCTAATATTGGGCATCCTTATGTTAGGCTCGCTTGAGCCTGACGTGGGGGTTTTGGCTAGAGTTAGAAGCAATCTTAGGATAGCCTTGGATTACATGTTATAAATCTTCTTCGTATAAATGATATATCTAGTCATAGTCATTATTTCAATGGGGGAAATTCCAACTTGAATTAAGAGGATAGGGAAAATAATATTTCATTTAATCTTGAAGTTGTAGGTTATAAACTTCTTTTGGATCAACTCAATCTTCCTCCATGATTCTCTAGATATAATACAACCCCAAATTTCACATCCATATAAAATGATAGGAGTGACGAGATTCCCAAAGAGGAACTTGTTTTTACTCCATGCCAGAAGATCTATTGAATTACAATTATTTTCAATTCCATAATAATATTTCCAACCTCCAATTATCCTTTTCTTAATGTTACAATTCCAATTGAAGTGATGATGACTATAGGTTCTCATATATTTGTATGAAGGAAATTTATCCGAGTATTTATTATCATAAATGAAGTTATCAGAGTTGGTCCTTTTAGATTTAATTATCATGACTCTTAGTCTTGTCAGTATTAAAAATCATAGTCATCTGAGAGTAGTAATCTTGGAGGATTATAAGATTCTTGTCGAGATCGTCATGGCTCCTAGCTAAAGAAATGATATCATCACCATAAAGGAGCTTTGCCATGGAGGGTCCTTCATCAAAGGGGTATTCAAAACATTTTATTTTTTATGATTTATGTTGAGCTCAGTGTAGTATTTAGAACATAGTTATAATTGATCCACCAATATTTCAATTATGTTTTCTTCTGTGTGTTCTTTACCAATATAGTCATAATTGATTCACCAATATTTAAATTTGTGTGTTTTCTTTGGAATTGATCTTGATTATTTTCTTACACATAATTTACTAAGGATAAGGGACATTAGTTTTACCCACATGGGGAAGCCTTGGAACTTCAATTGATGTACTGATAAAAAGAATCAATCAAGTGCTTGAACATTTATGTGAAGCGGTGAGTCAAATTGAAAAGGAGTAAAGTATAATTGAACTATTTATGTCTCCTTTTAAATGGTCAAATTGAAAAGGATTTGATGACAAAAATATACAAATTTGAACTCAGATCAGGATTAAGTACAATTAAAAAAAAAAATCACTGTGTGAAAATTCCAATTAAAAACAAGTAATATCTAGCAAAGTATATGTGCATCTTCAACAAAGTATATTTGCATCTTCTCTATAATATATACAGTAACAAATTTAAGGTAGGGAATATTATGGTCTAACTTGATGAATTCTCCAAATGAAGCTAAGTCTTAAATGTGAGTTATTAATTTAATTAATAAGTATTGAAAACTCCTTTTTCTTTATGATCAAGATCTTATGTAGGACAGACAGATTATTTTATATTTGGTTAATTGTCTTTAATTCCTAATAGACTGTAGTTGGTCCTAACAATATATGAAATGAAATAACAGATTGGATAACTTTTAGGTGTGAAAAAAAAGCTTAGATTTCCCTTTTTTCTCTTTTCAGGACATGGAGATCAATGCTAGTTTTAATTTCAATGATCAACAAACCTCTGTGTGTGACATCTATTTGTTTCTTTTCATTTCATTAGTTTTCATATGAATTTTGTTATCTATTGTCTTGTTTTCAAAGAATCTGTGTGTTTTTATATTAATCTGTATTTTTATATTTCTTGTTTTGTTGATTGTTTATAATTTACAGGTATAAAATTCCACCTCTTGGTCACCCAAAAAAGGATCTGAAACAACAATCACTAGCCGATGCATTTGGTATCTCTCAATGCTCTAATCAACTACACATTTCTGAAAATGAAGTATATGATCATGAAGATGACGACCATGAATCAAATAGTGAAGAATTTCTTGAAGAGGAACCGACATCCAAGAGGTACAAAAGAACATTCAAGTCCAAATGGAATATGAAATTTCCATGGGCTTATGCTGTAAAAGATTATAATGGTGTTGAAAGGATAAAATGTTCATGGTGTGTAAAATTTAAAAGGGAAACTCCATTCGCTAAATATGGAAGCACAACTCTTCAAGTTAGTGCTTTAAATGTCCATGCAACATCATAGGCTTATAAATTTTCTTTGCAACTTTTAGCAGGAGAAAGAAAACGGAGTACTCTTCCAATTACAAAACATGTAGAGCTAATGTTTGATGCTCAAAAAGAGAGAATTATATCAATTATTGAGAACATGTATTTTGTTGCAATACATGATTTACCTTTGGAGGTATATAAGTCAATTTGTGACTTGAAAAGGTATAAAAACACTCCTCGCATGCCTTTAGCAAACAAATACTCAGCATATACAAATACAACATCTAGAAAATAATTTTTAGAAGCTGCTAAGGAGGTATATTGGAGAAAATTAAAAGATGAGATTTTATAAAGCCCATATTACTCACTTTTAGTTGATGAAAGCACTGATTGGACTATGGTGCAACATTTTATTGTTTATATTACATATTTGACAAATGAAGGAAAAGGTCCATGCGCTACAAAATTCATACACTTGCTACAGATTAAGGATAGAAAATCACAATCTATGTATGATGTTGTGACAACTCTTTTAGCAGACATGAATCTATTAATGAAAAAGTTAGTTGGATTTGGATCTCATGGAGCATCATCCATGACGGGTATTCATGAAATTTTATCTACTAAGTTTCTTCGACATGCCCCTCATTTATTAAATATCCATTGTATCGCTCATCGAGAAACATTAGCAGAAAATGATGCTTCATCATATTTTGAAGAGTTGCAAGCTATTGATAAGTTTGCAAACAAGATCTATTCATGGTTAGGGAAATCAACTAAAATACATGGAGAATTGAAAGAGCTAATGGAGTCATTTAAAATCACAAGGCTAGAAGTGTTACAGATCCATCATATTAGATGGCTTTCTACAGGAAAAGTCATGGAGAGACTCGTTAATCTCATGCTTGCTTTGTTAAGAGACTGGGAGTTAGTGGAGAAAAAAATGTATGAGATGGAAACAATATTTCAAGTTCAATTTTGCATCCACTTACTTGCAGATGTTCTTATTGAGTTAAATAAGCTGAATCAAAAGTTTGAAGAGGATCATGTTGACATTACATCTATTGGAATGACTTTGGATATCACTATCAGCTTGCTTCATAAGTGATTTCTAAGAGGCACATATGGGGCAGGTGCAATGCACACATCATCTTTTTTAAGTAAAACACAACAAGGAACTCTTTAGTTTGCAGATTGCACAAGTATAGTACATGTACATGAATTGAGGTTTGAGATTTTTCCGAAGTCACAAAGATCAGGGACACTAGGTGACTGCATTATTCTGGGAAAAGGTTTTGTAATGAAGGTGATTGACTCTCTAAATGCAAGGTTCACAGATTTGCCTATTTTTAATGCAGCTAAGTTTTTTAGTCCTTGTAATTATTATGAGGATATGGATGATAGAGACTCTCAAACAAGAAGATGGTTGGCATGTTTATGTGAAAAATTTAGTGTTGGAGGCTTGCTTCTTGTGGACACCATTAAATGTATTGGTGAAATGGATGAATTTATATGTACTATTTATAAATCTTACCCAAAAAAACATATGTTTGGAGTATGGTATCTATGTGGAGGTGAAATTGAATGGTTTGAAAGATTCCCATGTTTAATGCAGCTATGGCAAGCAATTATTGTTATTCTGACTAGTACAACAGTATGTGAAAGAGGCTTTTCCAAATTAAATCGAATTAAAAATGATGATAGATAAAAACTTTCTTTAAAAACATTAGATATGTTAATGTTTCTCTCTCTCAGTGCACCTCATGCTCTAAATGAGGTAGATTGGAATGCTATTTATGATGAATGGAAGGAGATGAAAACTCGAAAACCTCTACCACTATGAGAATAGATTGAAGGAACTAGTAAGTTTCAGTGTTTATTACCATCAATGTAAGTGAATTTTTTTAGTTTTATACCATTTGACGTTTACTTTCTATTTCATAATATCTTTCAAGTTTTATTATGTTTTTTTATTAGCATATTGAATTTAATAATTTTAGGATATCACACAAGATATGTTAAGCTAGAGGACCACAACTATCAAAGGTTTATAACTCGAAGAAAAAGCTACCTTGGATCAATTTTGCGGCCAAGTCAAGGGATTGTTGTTCCAATTATTTGAGATGTGCAATTATTGGAATTCTCAACATTCCAAAAGAGTTTTAATAGACAATAGAACAATGATTTGGTCAAATCTGAAATTTATAAGCTAGAACTCCATTGATACCTCTTATATAAGCTAGAATTTATTTTTAATTTTATAAATAAGACCTTTCATATACTTTTAGTATAAGTATTTATGTTTTGTCATATTTTTTTCTTATTTCAATTTCATTAAGATGTAGTGATTTCTATATGTTTATTTTGGTTCCTATTTTAAATTCATAAGTGTGACAAAATATTATCGGATGTGATTATATTTCAGAAATATTTTAGAGCTAAAATGACCGATTAGGGCTTTGGCTAAGCTCAAGTTATCTTGATATTGATTCTCCAAATTTGCCTCCACTTTTGGAGTCTTCTTGTATCCCCACCAATGTTGGGGTGCAATATATTTTGAAAGTGAATCAGTAACATCTACCATGGATCAACAACAACATGTAACCTCCTTCTCCACTCCAGGTTACACCAACAATAACCAAGGTTTTGAGATGCCCCCTAATCAAGTTCAACAAACCTGAGTTCCATTTATTCTGACATGCCATATTTCACATTTCTACAAAATATGCTAATGGGTATGAAATCCAAGTGTGAGGCCTACTCTATGGGTATTCAATTGTACAATCTCTCTATCACGTTGAATAATAGATATAGTGAATATGACATTGTTTTGCTTGCTCTGGACCTCAATTATGGAGACTCTTCTCCAATTTTTCTATTTGGGAAATCAAATATGAGGAGAAGCTTTCTTCCCAAAGTAAAACCATTTGGTACATTCCATTCAACCACAAGAAAAATACAGAATTTGATATCTATTATGAATGGTGAAGGTCGAAATCTAAAACTCTCCCAAATCAATATCAACAAAGTTCTTGTGTTAGCTTTCAAAATGACACTTGATCCTATATAGCATCATGCACTTGACTTCAAAATTCATATTCAAAGTCTGCCAGGAAATTCTTGTAAAATTTCAAATATTTATGTTGTTTTAAACCATTATCTTTCAAAAGGTCATGTATTGGATGCTGAAAATGAGAAAAAGACTTTGGTATGAAACCAACTGGTGAATAATTTCTAGCAAAACGACCACTTCCAAGCCATGATTTAGAAGTGGAACATATGTACTTATGAAGAATAGAAATATATCCTTGATGCATTGTCAATGTTTGGCTAGGGTTATTTTGGAGAAAATGACTCCTTATTCTTAGAATGATGATCTTCAATACAAGTAAATGCCAAAGAAGTGAGATCATCGTGTGACATAACCCTATTAACCAAAGTGAACAAGGAATGATGATTTATAATGGCATACTAAGTTGTCAGTGATTTTTACTATTTGTCTTTAACATTTAAAAATGTTAAATGCCAAACTTACAACATCATGGTTTGGTATCATGAGCTTGACTAACATTTCAAATTAAAAAGAAAATTCTATAAGAAAAATCCAGACCTCCAGGCTGCTGCTTCTTGTCAAATAAAGTCAAAATTTCATTACATAATTGGCATATTGAAAGACAGATCTAAAGAGGTTAATTTGGTCAAATTGGCAATGCTTTGAGGGATGTTCGTGACTCCAAGCTCGAAAAGAGCTAATTCGGTCAACATGGTCAAATTTCCAATGGCTGTAGGTATGCTTCTTGTGAGGTTAAGACTAGTAAGATATAAACAAGAGAGGGGTAGACAGAATAGTTCAGAAGGAATAGAACCAGAAATATCAAGGCTTGAAATTGATATATGGGTAAGGTGTGTGAGATTACTGAGCCAATGCGGTATATTTCCCGACAAGTTGTTACCTTCCAGAAATAGGTACTTTAGTTGCTGCAGCGAGCTCAAATACAGTGGAATATAACCCCCGAGCACATTCTTGTTGAGGTCCAATTCTCTTAGTGCTTTAAGTTTCCCAAACTCACCTAGAATTATTCCTGTCAACTAATTGTCAGAAAGATCCAAGGAACACAGTTTCTACAGTCGACCAAATTCGGCTGGAATAGAACTGTTCAATGCATTCGAGCTGAGGTCAAGTGCTCCCAACGCTTTCAGCTGCCCAAACTCAGCTGGATTTTTTCCTATGAAATATTTACCAAAAATATTGAAAGAATTCAATAATGAGAGGCTGCTGAGAGTGGATGAAAGACTACTTTCCAATGCCCCTTCAAATACATATAGATCTTCATTGAGATTGCACTTGAAGATTGATAGTGACAATTATTTTGTGTTTGGGCAATGCAAGCTTGATTGGAGAAGATATTGTGGAGATTGTGGGGCATCCGATTTGGAGAGCTTTCCGAATGGATAGAGGATGTGATGCACTCTTTTGACAAAGACGTGACCATCACTGCTAAATGAGATCCATTGGCATGAATTCATCTTCGTCCACCATAGGGAAATGGAATCTGGATTATACATAGTGACGTGACAAGGAGAGAGGAAGCGACGCGAAGAGAAGCATTAATGACATTATTAAGAGAGGAGACATTTCTTCATCTCCCCTTCTCTCAATCCCCAACTGGTGTTTGAGTGTTGCATTACTAGTCGGAGTGAATACATGTATAGCTGCCATTGAAGTGTAGCATAAATTCGGTGATTAACATAAAAGATGGAAAGCCCCGTGAAGTGGGCATTCCAGAGATCGAAACGGGGAAATCGACGGGTAGGAGTGGGGGGCCTGAGAGAGATAAAAAAGAAAATTGAGGTAAATTGTGAATGAATTTAGTGAAATGGGGTATGAATCGGAGAGCGCATTACGGGAAGTTTTTTTTTCATTCGCCCAAAATCGGCGGTTGTGGATGGTGGCATGGAAGATAAAAGAAAAATTACGATAGTGCGAGCAATTTAGTGGTGGGGTATGACTGCGAAACATTACCGGTGATGCTGGTAAGAAGCAGGAAAACTAAAGAAACTTCTTGAATCTTTGGTAAAGAATAAAGCTAATAATACTCATTTGCATTTAAATGTTTATATGTGTGGTGAAAAGATAATATGTTTTTTATTTATAAGTATGGCACCTAGTGTACTTTAAATTAAAACATGCACATTACATTGTATTAATCGACCAGTTCTCCTCTTTCTTTGAATATTTATTTCAGAATGAGGCTATTTTGGACACATAATAAGTTAGTTTGAAGATATCTCAACCTCACACCAAACAAGGAACCTACATTTAGCTAACACCTATGGAATAGGAACGGACTCTGTACATAGAGAGTCACAACCAAAGACAGTAGGTACATATTCCAACACACCCGCTTAATGACTACTTGTCTCGATATCTAGCTTCACAAAATCTAGTTGTGGTCCAACATAACAAAGGATATGTCGATGTCCATATAAAGGAGCATCCATCCACGAGTTGCATAGGTACCAAGCTAACACTTGGCCCCACTAGTCTCCAGTGAGGATGTCCTTCGCATACATGGTTATGTCAGCCATTATCCGCATACATGTGCACGTATCTCTGGGTCTCCAACATGGGCTTTATGGATGACCCCTGACATCTTCCTTCATCGGTGAACTCTCAACGACAATATATCTGTCTTAGATATCTTCCAAAAACTTTTACCGGATCCTTCCATTAGTGACTTTTCACTGGATCTCTTCATGTTGGTAACTCTGTTGTATTTCTTCATGGCGACCTTTTTATATTATTCATGGTAACCTTTCACCTAGATCTCTTCATCGGTGGACAAACACGCACGGACATTTGTTTCTAGTCCACTTCACTATTACACGTGGTTTCTGGTGACCACAAGCGAAGCGCACACAAAATGGTTTCTAGCGGACCACAAAATTGTAATTACAAAGTGGTTTTGAGATTACCACGAACTTCACGGGGATACACATGCCTTGAGGCTTACAACACAACTCCAACTCTTGGAGTTATCGAATACATACTTCTGAATACTTACAAAACATCCTAGACTTTCGCTGATTAAAATGTGTGACTCATAATACAACATGCTATTGAGTCTATTAGAGAAACTCACACAAAAAAAACATTCACTTTTTGTTTCCATCTATTCTTTAAATGGTGCCGCTACTCCTTTACATCATATTTTGAAATTTTCAAATCTTGATTATCTTTGTCTTTCTTCGATTAAATCTTGGAGACACATGCTTAACTTTTGTCATTTATTTAGGTGGTCTAACATAAGTAACTACTACATTGAGTTAGCTAGGCTTTCCCGTAGGAAACCAATAATTTTAAACACATGATTCAGAAACAAAATAAAAACATAAACTTTTCGGATTAACAAGAACATCAAATTTCTCTATCTCTTCCCAAAGATGATTATTTCCCAAACATAATAACAACCATTCTTCTCATATTACCTGGGAGGAGTCAACGATAAAACGGATGCAGCAACTTTTCATGGTCTAAATGCAGTGCATTCCGGCATAAATGATCCGGACATAGGCATTCACGGCCACATGAAGAGAAACAATAACAAATTTTCTCTCTCAAAACGAAATCGAGGACTCCATGCTTTGATCATACATCGTCCACAAATTCACTATCAAAATGCATAAGTGATTTTACCTGAGGATTCTTGTTTAATTATCCGATTCCCCAAGTACAACATAATGCCACTTCCTGACTACAATATCAAGGCTGGTAGTACTTCTAAACATGCCTCCTTGTGCTTGCCTACCCAGTACTGACGGTGAGCAGTGTCGACTAATCTCCTCACAATTGAACATAACTGATTTGCAATGCATGTAACTTTCGAACAAACATGAATTTCTATCTGCTTGCTACAGAAAATAAACTTCGGGCACTTTGTTTCCTTGCACCATTTCCATCAAATATACTCCCACAGTCTATGGGCATACACAAACTACGATCATCCTCCAATATTTGATGTAGCTCCAAGCAATATCCTTTGATGCCATTTTCAACATCATTTCTTCATCATATACGTGTCAAATATTCATGCAAATGAATTTTTTGTTGTTGGAATGCTTCAATTCCAACAAAACTCAAAATGTTGACAATAGTTGGTGAGACTAAATATCTACAACAAATAAATAAATTCTTTCAACCATACGCATTACTAACATGACAGATACCCAAAAAAATTGAGATCAATATATTAAGAAACACATGACACCCCAATCCCAAAGTCTTATAGACACACCCTTGGTGTTGTCACTACAAGAAAGGTGATTTGAAGAACTACAAATCAAGCGATGACACAAATGGAAAATCGTGGAACCCTGTCTCCTCCTTAGCAACAATCGGTATCCCCCTCTTTAGGTTTGCGTATGAATCACTCCATCTCTCACTATTTGGAATTGATTTGGTAGTCTTTTTCAATCACATTGCACTTTTCACTACACATAACTTCCATGCTTGTGACAATTCTGCTCATGCATTCAACATTGGTGTTCAATTTCTTTCACAGCCATTGATGGGCTTCCCACAAGCACATAATTTCATATATCTCATTGAAGACAACAATGGTGGATTGGTGGTCACATAAAAGGAATAGACATCGAAGGAGAGAGCCTCTGCTCAACAAGATCAGCCTTCAAATCAGCCTCTTGTCTCACACGGGCACTTGAACGCAACCTTCAGTCTCTAGATGATGCGTTATTTTTCCAGCAAGTATTGTCTTTTCTAGCAACAAAACAAATATCCACGGCCTCTTCTGTGGCACCTATCCCTCTTCCGTGGCAGCAACTTAGGAGCATAACGTCAAGTACTGACGTGGAAATCCACCTCACCAGACTACTGAGCATTAAACGTATTACCAGAACCGACTGCACCATCAAATTCAACTCATCCACCCACCCAAGACGATGCAGACGGATGTGAAGACAATGGCGCAAAACCAAGTAGCACTGACACAGTTGACATAACATCTGACTGAGTCATAGAAATATCCTTTGAGTCAGATGCAAGAGATTTAGTCTTGAAAAAAAACAATGATGGGGTTGTCCAGGAACGTGATCCTCCTCCCGTTGCCTCTGCCCCGATTTTGTTGTGTCATGAGATCATGATAATAGTATAAATTGTTGGAAGGTGATGCTGAAGGAGTTCCATGGCTGGCTGTCCACTTTCTGATCGATTTTTGGACCTGATTTCCTTTCTTTTCGCCTATGAATATTTCAGTACAACTGCACGAAGGACAGGATGAAGTGGTGCGCACGACGATATTTGAGAGAGGATGATGCTAAAAGGATCGAAATCTCACCACTCGAGGTTACACTGGGTATGGATGTTGATGGTGATGGAGACCGGCTCAACAATAGATGCCACAACCTTCTGATATGTTCCTCTCTCCGTATTGAATTTCACGGATTCACTCAACTGGATTGGGCAATTGGTGCCAGCTTTGGAATAGGCAGATCTAGTCGTTTTTCTTCTTCACAAACTCCTCCTCCAACTTAGGCCCAATCTGGATCACAAATATCAACCTCTATCTATGCAATGACGAAATCAATCCATTGCCTCCTGGCTCCGCAGTCCCTAAGAAAAGAGAGGAAGCCCACTGCTTATTTCATAAAAGCCTAGATGTTGCTTCACGAGTGTGCTGGGGAGAGAAATACACTATGATTGCCCGTCTTGCATAAAATCTACTAGTCAAAGCACAGAACACAGCAACAACATGTTCACATAGATCCACTCACATACTCTCTGCAATTGCCGCAAAAGAATCCAACATTAAACACTGCCTCTATATGAACAAGGAAGATCGAGTTTCTGCGGCATTCTCAAATGGAAAAACTAAACCAAAAAATATGCTTTCTTTCTTATTTCCCTCAGCCCGGGAGGGCCAAGTTGAGCCCAGAAGACTAATACAACTCAACTTGAAATCTGACATGCACACTACATTGTATTAATCAAATAGAGTTACATATATACATGAGGTATTGTCTCAGAATGGGAAGCTATGCAGATGCACAATAAGTTGGTTAAGAGAATATCTCAACCTCACCAAACAAGGAACCTAGATTTAACTAACACCTATGGAATAGGAACAGACTCTATACATAGAAAGTCACAACCGAAGACAAGTATAAATTACATATTCGAACAATTGTGATTTTTTGTGTATTAGTGACCACTGTATTTGACAGTGTAGCAGTCATCTCCTTCCATCTCACAATTTCGTCATGCACGCATCCCACAAAACTTGTAGGCAAATAGAGCTTATTTACTAGAGGATAATTAGAGTGTTTTAATACAAGTAAGAAATTTTTAATTTATCTATTTATATGTTATATCAAACCCTCTTTATAAATTGTCCATTGCAGGGCCAGAAACCATGAACTGATGTATGACGTGAAAACTTGATCCTTTGAAATAGTAGAGCAAACGGTTTTGGAGTTGAAAAATGTATCAAAATTGCCATGCAGTGAAAATTGTTGGCATTTATCATTTTATTTGTATTACATTGTAATTGTTAATTATATTTAATTTAGTATTTAATTATTTTGTATCTATTAGATTTACTAAACATCAAAGGAATCAAATTTCTAAAATTCTTGAGATGTAAATATTTTCTAAAGTAAAAAATAGTTGATCTCTCTCAATAATTGATAGATCGAGAGTTAGATAAATCTAGCGTGGTTATTTTTAATTTTATTTTATTTTTATCAAGTCAAAATATTAAATAAATAATTATACCATTTCTATTATGCTCGAGAATGTCTCTAGGGGCAGTTATTATTAAAAATTTGTTTTTACCTCTTAAAAAATATTATATATATGTAGGTATGTATCTATCTATCTTAAATATTCATTCATTATCCCTTTCAGGAAAACACACACACTCACACACACACACACACACATATATATATGTTAGTTGTTCATTTATACATTCTAAGTTTCTACTTGGATATTAAATTTTACCTTGCACAACTATCATGTGGTGTGTATACAAACACATATTAGTTGTTCTATTATACATTTGAAATATTTATTGATTTTTATTTATTGTTTTTTACTTGGATAAAATTCACCTCACTCAACTATGATATTAATTTATGTAATTACATATGTGAAATGCTTGCTAATTTTCATTTGGATTAATTTTACTTCACACAAAAGCATTTTAACAATAATACCAATTATATTATAAATATTTATTGTTTCTTAACTCACACAAAAATATTTTAACAATAATATCAATTTACTTAATTTATATAATTGAAATGCTATTTATTTTTTTTACTTTCATAAATTTTATCTACCACAAGTGTCACATACCTTGTTACCACAATACAAATGGAAGTGCCTAATCTCATAACTAGGCATATACTCGCGCTACACATTATTGGTCAGTCATATAATCTTGGTTATTAATCCTTCCAATGTCATAAAAAATAATCATTTAGCTTGCTTGAACTTTAATACGAAACATTAATTTCATATTTCCACCAGTAACTTAGCTGTTACATAATAGTAATGTCACATTTAGCCGTCACATAATAGTAATGTCACATTTCACTGGGAACCTTCTAGAGACTAAGTTCATGCCACCTAGCTTGATCTTTCCCTAGATATGTGGGACAAGATCTACGACAGAGAGTGGCTCGGGTTGAAGTGAGGTGGTAAAACTTATTGAGTAACTAACCCCCCCTCTTTTCGGCATTCATTTTGTCCCTACGCTGCGTGCCCGTCCTCTTTTCTTTGCAACCCTAACGAACAACACGGTCAACAATGCTTCTCTTCACATATTTTTGTCTTACTAGGTAAAATTTTGCACTGGCGCCCTCTCTTTCTTACCGCCCAAAGGTGTTCTCTGCTACCTTGACTTTATTCTTTGTTGGATTGGTTTGTCACCTACCCATTTGACACTACTTCAATGCATTTTCCAGGTGGGTGATTCTCCTTATTTGTGAGGTACTCAAAGCTTTGGCATACATACAACCTCCGGTCTCTAGCAAGGTATATACTCACTTAGAATTCCAAAATGTTGGGTTCCAAAAACTCTCTAAACAAGGTTATTCCTCACTTATCTCAATGGTATATACTCTTCCGGATGGTTTCTAATCTTAAACACCTCCCTGAATTTCATTCTTATATTCAACTCTAAACTCTCTGACCTTTGTGGATGACAAGTTGAGCTTATGGGGACACAATATCAAATTTTCAGGTATATTTATTACTCGTTATTTCCTATTGCTTCCTATGTAAGAATTTTTTCTTCCATAAAGAGTACTCTAATAAATCTGGGTTTTCATACTTTTCACTTGACAGGTACAATATTTGTGTTCACCATTTCAAGATTATCAACTAGATTTTTCAAATCCAAGTTCCATTCTAATAATTTCTTGTTGGTTATTCTTTTTACTTATTTAAAAGTTCAAATTTTTTTTACCCTACAAGGGTATTTGTGTCATTCTTAGAAGTAGTCTCTAGAGATTCACCGTAATGTTGGAACCCTTGGATTCTTTAGGCAAGGGTTTCGATTCTTATTTTAAATGTAATTTGTTTTTTCAAAGATTTGTTGGGTTGTTAAGTGCCAAGACTTTGGCTAAATAGTTGTTCTATGTATAGTTTTAGAGTCAAGGGTAATCCTTTCTGCTACATACGGCCCCAAATCCTTCAAGAGGACCATGTTTGTACAAACATTTTATTTATCCCGTTGAACATAATTCGACTTTCAAATTTTTCCTATTTTTATTACATGAGTCTTGTTTGATCGTGTCATAGAGATGGTTTTCTACTACTCGCCCAACATAATATCTTGTCAATTTTTTTTTTAAAGGTTTATGGAATTCCCTTCATGGGGCGAAATTATAATTCCCTTCTCAATTTCAGTTCAAGTTTCCTCATTCTACTATGTTCATCGTGTGTAACATTTTATTGATATCAATAAATTTCAACATTTTGATAAATGTTTTCGTAACTATTACCTCCTGGAACTCTTGCAATGTATTTCTTTTACAATAATATCGAAGAGCATGTATGTTTGTAGAGAGTTTAACTACCATACAAATTCATCTTCTAGAGACTTTGTCAGACTAAGTTGTGGCCTAGACCTTCTTACGATGCTTATCATTTGAACAAGAATTCCATCCAGTCACACTGCACAATGTCTTTCTTATAAGTTTTGGGAATTTATGCTTTCAAATTACATGCAAATATTTATTCAGAAGGAGTTGAAATATAAGAAATGGTTGGGACCGAGCTTACAACATCAAGCTCTATTAGTTTGGTTTAAGTCCTAACCCATAGTTCTTCCTTTTAGAAAACCAAGTAATGCTTATTTATGTAATAGAATATCACTATATATATATATCCTTGTACACAGTTTCCTATTGTAGCTATTATGATACTAGGAAGTATTTTGTTTTACACATAAATCTCATAATTAGAGAATAGCAGTCTACAACCATCTACTATTTCAATAGACATATCTACATGTCTTTTGTCAGTCTCCTTTTCTCTCTCGAAATTGCTCAGCGATGCCACAACCATAAGGAAGGTCAATCCCCTTTATTATTAGTTTATTTCTACAGTTGCAACAGCAATGCATATATGTACATTCATGAAATAATTTTGTTTTCTTTTACCAACAATATTTCGTTCTTGATTTTTCTCATCACTACACAATTTCCTCACACAAATTATAATATTTTACTATAACCCATTGTACATACATAGGTATTGAAATTATAACCATTCATATTTGTAGATATTGTATCGTAGCTATTCTCTATATAAATATAATGATATAAATCTCAACAGAGATGATGGTTGGAACATTAGCAGGTGTTGGATTCCTGCCTTATGTCCTTGATTTTATTTATTTTTTATTATTTTTATTATTTTTAATTTTATTTTATATTTTTTGTATTATTATTTATATATATATTTTTTTATAATTTATTTATTTATATATATATATATATATATATTTTAAATTTGTTTTTAATTATTTGCATTTGTTTATTTATTTATTTTATTTTTATTTTTATTTTTTCTTTTATTAGATATTAGATATTTTTATTTTTATTTTATTTTATTTGAGTTTATTTTATTTTTATTTGATTTGATTTTGTTCTGATTTGATTTATTTATTTAGCTTGTTATTTTTATTTATTTTTATTGATTTAGTTTATTTATTTTTTAAAAGTTTGATATTTTATTTTATTTATTTATTTTTCTCTCTTTTTTTATTTTTATTTTATTCTATTAATTTATTTTTATTTTGCTATATTCATTTTTCGATTTATATTTTATTTACATTTACATTTTATTATTTTTATTTTATATTTATATTTATATTTATATTTATTTATTTATTTTTATTTTTATTTATATTTATTTATATTTATTTATTTATTTATATTTATTTATTTATTTATTTTTATTTTTCTTTTCTTATTTTTTTAACCTCTCATTAAAATAAATAAAAAATTTATAACCAATATGTTTACTAAATAATTAAAACTAATAAGTTTAATAATTTATTAACTAAATGAATAAATTTATTAATTGGTTTAAAAGTAGGAGGAACTAGCCGTTACTTATTAAAAACATTTTAAATTATTAAAAAGTCAAACTAGCCGTAAAAAAACGGCTAGTTTAAACATCTCTACATCTATTTAAGCTTATTGATTTGATCTGATCTCTCACCTAGTCCTGATGATGAACCACACTGGTTGGTTCGAAACGCGTCGACAACGTTCCATTATATGTGATTATTACCGAAAGTGATTTTACAATTTTATATGGATCACAGAAGCATAGATTCTAAAAATTATTGAGTTCTCGAATCCAATAAACCAAATATACTTATATGTTTACGCTTAGACTACCAGGAAATTTTCAGGGAATAAAGTTCACTCGTCCCAACTGTCGAGAAAGGTAGTCCTACCAGTTCTTCCCCCGTGCCAGTTGCATTACCATAAGAGTAGTTGACAGAAACCTTACTAGGTCTTTTCGAAATCCTCTGGAACCAAACAAGTCCAAATCGGGATATTACAGACTCCAAGTCTTATTCAGGGATTCCACTGGCCAACCAACTCAAGAATACCTTGTTTGGAAGTGTCTCACCCTTCCTCAACAATGTCATGTTCGAGGAATCCAATATTTTCTTTCTCTCCTCTAAGATGCCTTAGGTATTTCCCTCCCTACCCTCTTGGCTTCTTTTCCCAACTGAGATTATTTATCTCTAAGGATGAGAGCACCTATCCTCTAACTTTCTAGTAAATGAACTTTCACTTAGTGACTTTTCCCCATATTTTCCTTGGTTGTCATAACTAACTAATTTAAGGTAACTTTAAAAAAATTCATCATTAGGATTTCCATTCAGCCCATAACTTACGAAGCCATATCAATGAAAGTAATTTAAATATTTACTTTTCTATAAGAGCCCTAGTGAAAATTCCATGTAATAAAGTTAAAAATAATAACCATTATTGATGGGACACTTATTCCAAGTTGAATGTTCGTAAAAAAATCCTAACAGTTGTTCATTTCGATTAATATGGCTAAGGAAATCGGCAAAGGAAAAGGTAAAGGCTTTGGAAAGGCAAGAGGAATTATTTGGCACTTATTTATGAAAATAATGGAAATTAGGAGAAAAGCGAGATGAAAGGTCACAGGTTGAATGTGAGGAGGAAAATGAAGAAAAATAATGGAAAATGAAGAAAATAGAGGCCTCATTGATCAAAATTATTCTAAGGATCAATTGGCAAGATTTTTTTGGTTCAAGATTTTTGCTAAAACCTTTTATCAGTTTAGTTTTGGATCTCTCTCATTATTCTCTCTCAGTCACACACTCTTAGACACTTAGATTTTCTTGGAGCATTTTTTCATTGAACCAAGAAAGGAAAGAAAGCAATAAGAAGGAGAAAGGAAGCAAAGGGGAGTAGGAATCAAGCAGCTACAACATGATTCTTGGAAGGCATCGATTTGCATGTGTGTTTCCCTTGGTAAATATGGCATGGATGGTATTGCATGTGGCTCTTTTCTGTCTTGGCATGGGTTTTTCCACGTGTTACAGTGTTTTCAACCTAGGATTTCCATTTCCGGATAGCCATGGTGTTGTGGATTTCTCATGTTTTTGTTTAGTTGGATTTTCAGATGGATTCAAATTTGAGTGGTGTGGGTCTATGTATTGATATAACACACGACCTATTAACCTCTAAACCAAAATGTGGGTTGTGGTAAATTAGGATAGTGTGTTGCCTCGATGGGCCTAGGAATCCTCGACCGGTGAATGGCGGTATATACGGTAAATCCAGGAGGTTGTTTGCTCTCCATCAAACCTAGGAATCTCGAGTTTGGGATATACAGTAAAGCCTGGAGAGTATGTCTCGGTTTAGGTCCTAGTGGCCCCTGATTCGAACTGTGGGTTGAGGTAAAGCCTGAGAGACTAGGACATAGGAAAATTCCTCACGGTTTAGGCAAAGAGAATCCAATGATATACATACTTGTGTTGGCCTAGTGATCGGGTGTAGATCACAATAAAGCATGTTTTATGTTGATGAGGGTGAGGTGGTTTAGCCTCAGTATGCCCCGGATTTGTTCCTTTAGTTTGAGTCCCGCATTCATGCTTGGAATATGGCATGGGGGTGATTGGCTGAAGAGAGATTTGGCTCAGCCAATCTATGGTCGTGTGGAACGTGGAAGTTCCATCTGTGGTTGGTTTTTACATTCGTTAATGAGAAGCTCATTCCTTTGGTATTTGATGTATAAATGTATTGGTTTATATGTGGATTATATTGTTTTTGTAGCCATCATATTTATGTTGTTATTATGCTTGTTATGAGAATGTATTTTGAAAGTAGTGATGTATGGCTCTCTCCATGCTTTTACTTGTATATGAATACAAATTGTATCTATGGTCAAACAGATTTTATTTCAGCTAATGATGTAAGGGATAAATGCTTCATAGCGATTCTCAGATAAGTATGAGACCCCTATGCTCAGATCTATTGTTTACACCTGTATAGTTTCATTAATGTTTGTGACATGTTTAACAAAATTCATGTCATGGATACTAGGGGTCCATATGAGTTCTTATTGATTTTATCACTTATGTATCATTGTCATGTTTCTATTTATCATCTTTGAACTTTTCATGAAGTTATCCGCAAAGCACTGGGTTCTGGGCCTGAAAAGGTGGCTGAAATCTTGGGGATGTTGTCAAAGAACTAAGGAATTGGGGCCCTAAACACTAGCATGCAATGTTATCCTTGCATCTATAGGCTCCTGGAGGCTGGCTTGCAAGCATGTTCCTACGTCTATGGTTCAAAGAAGTCAAAAGGCTAGTGTGACCCAGGGGGTAAGAGGCCTAAATGTTTGGGTTACCTCATGGGGGTGTTATTATTGTTGTACAAGATTTGTCTGTTGTCTTTCCATCACTTCCACTTCCTTAAGGTCACCTAGGAGGTTGAATCTCATTATAATAGCCTCTCATCACATGTTTACTCTAGTTGTCTGGTTACTTGGGTAGATGTGGGAAGAGGGTGTTAAAGAGTGGTATCAGAGTCTGGTTGTGCTCTCCTTCGGTAGTGTGTTGGTCATGCATTCAAGTCGGTTGCATATGTATTATTTATGCTTTTAATACATGTTCTTGTTGCATTTTCATGGTGTTTATCACTGTTGTAGTGATGTCACCAAGTGAAGGTTGATGGTGTTGTTGTGGGATGTTTCATCATGACTGTATGGTTGTATATGAATTTGTTATTCTTCTGGGTTTCTATATGTTGTTATGCATGCCTTGTCGTGGTTAAATTTTTTGTGCATAAGGTCATTGTATGCAATTAGGTCATCCTGATGATTTTGGTATGTTGGGATGCTAATGTGTTGGTTGAGATAGAGCAGGAGATGCAAATCATTAAAGTGATGTTGCAAGAATGGGCTTTTGGGTAAGAGCAGGTCATCATACAAGTTTGTATGTTTGGCATGCAGGTATGTGATTCATGGTTTTTGCAAGCATTAGATCTACTTATATGTTTGTAATTCTATTATTATTATGGTTACATATGTAATAAATTCTAGTTGATCATCATAGTCATATGAATTATGGTTATGTGTATGTCTTTCATTCTATTGATTTTATGGTTACATACATGACAGACATTAGCTAATTAGTGTGATCATATGTACATGCGTTGGTTAGTCAAGCATGGTATTAACTTTATTACTATGTTATATGTTGTTTATGAATATGTTATATGTTAAATTGTATTTAGCTCGATGATTATGTTATATGTTTTTGACGAGTATGTTATATGTAAAATTAATGTTGTTATACGGTTAGTTAAATTGATCATTAGGGTTATAGCATTGATATATTGATGTTATATGTACCATGCTAAATTAGATTGGCCTAGGAAAATGGTTAGGGTTATGACATCTAGGGATGATTCAACTTATTTGTGCTATTATGTGATACTAATCTAGGTTGATTGTGCATTTGTGATTGTTATGCATGAATGAAAAACATTTATGAGCTTATGATGTGAATATGCTAGCTAGTGACTATATGGATATCATGAACTTATTTATGTTTGAGTTGAGGTGTTAATAAGTTATATTTTGCTAATCTATATTGATTGTGTGGACAAGACAGCCACCCCTGAGATACCTCAAGGTATGATTTTGATTATGGCATCTATTTGGTGTTTCAATGTTTTATTATGTCATCTATTTGGTGTTTGAGAGTTGGTATCTATTATGTCCTCTATTTATTCTCTGAATGTTTGATTACTTGCATGATATGAATATGTGCCTATAAGATTGCATGAAGAAATGATCTTTCTTTGAGATGGTCGTACTAACACACCTGTGCTAAGATAGTTTATATGTACTTGAGTGCAAGTAGGTGATAGTTGTAGTATTATGATCTTGACTATTAGTTGATTATCACATTATTTTTAGTCTTTGTAGAGGCTTATTTTAGTTAACAGATATGATGTATTGGTATTTGGAACATGTGATTTACATGTGCGAACAGTTGCAAGGCAACATGCTTGGTATTAGCATGACAAGGTAATGGTTTATGTGTTTATATAACTAAGAAATGGCTGATATGACAATACATGGTAGGACTCAATTGCAGCAAGGTAAATGGTAAAAAAGAAGAGTTGGGTAAGAATTCCTTTGGCTATGTTTGGAAACCATAATTCCAAATGAATGAGTTCTTTGCATACATTGAGTCTTTTTAAACCTAATATTGTCTGGAATTATGTGGACATGTCATATATTTATGAACATGTATTGGAAAGGTATAACAGTTGGTTTCTCATTATGGCTGAATTCATCTAGGGAGTGAAGTCCCTTGAGAGATGATATATGTATGTGTTTAGATACAAGGAAGTGTGTATGGCATAAAAAGGCAATATAACTAGTAAATTGCATGTTTATATTATACATTGACAATTATGTGTTTTTGGAAATATGATATAGGGAGTTCAT
Organism: Pinus albicaulis; assembly: GCA_034641835.2. NCBI lineage: Eukaryota > Viridiplantae > Streptophyta > Pinopsida > Pinales > Pinaceae > Pinus > Pinus albicaulis. The sequence continues at coordinate 90,814 of JAXQQM020087495.1, read as the reverse complement.
GGCAGAGAGCCTTCCATGAAATCTTGGAGAAGGCTCAGGTTGGGATTTCATGGGAACCATGGGGATTGATTCATGGTGTTTGTTTCCAGCCTTGCACTTTGGTATTTTGTGGTTTGTTGTGCTTTATTTGTGACTTTGTTTATGTCTAGTGCAAGGCCTTGCCAATTTGTTTTTGGTGTCATATTTTTATTGATTTTCATGTTTTTCATATTGTTTTTCCATATTCTTACCTTTTGTTTGAGAGTCTAGGAATAGGTTGGGAGAAGAGGAAAGTAGTGGAGCTCGAGGAGAGTTGTGTAGTACCCAATGGGTAATTAAAGATATAGATTAAGCTTGGTGCGTGAGTAAGTGCAGGAGAAGGTAATAATATGGCAGTTGGTTGGATTGGTTGGGTCCATTGTGGTAAATGGACAATGGCAGTACAGACATGAGAAAGGAAACAAGAAAGGTAAGGAAAATTAATATGAGGTGCTAGATGTCATGGATATGTTGGGAAATATTGTTCTCAATGTTGTGCATCCTATGCACGCATAGATGGAGTTCTCTTAACCTAGACCTTATGATATCTAGCAATTGTGTTGTGATCATGACTATGTTGATGTTTATATATGTATGCATGTATGAATGTATGTATGTCATGTCTGACGGGATCTTCATGGATTATGATTGTTTAATGCTAATGTTTATATGTATATATGTGTGTGTGTATGTCATTGTTTGAAAGGACCATGATTGTTTTATGCTAATGATTATATATGTATGTATCTATGTATCTATGTCACCATCTGATAGGGTTTTCAAGGATAATTCATGTCGATGAATGATTGTTTATGCAGTTGAATGGCATGAAGAGGTTATTGATCTTATGAGGAATCAAGTGGGAAGAGTATCCTTGAAAAATCTATGAGGTCAGTGTCATGTGGACATGAATTGATATTATATGCTTGTAATGTTCCTATGTTTATGTTATGGATAGCTAATGTTGAGGGGTACATGAGAGAAGTGAAAGTACTGTGATAGGTGGCATGTTAGGATGAGCATGGATAGTTGAAATCCAATAGAAGAAAGGTTTCTTATGGGGTTAGTGTGTGGTATATGGATGTGTAGTACTATTGTTGTGTATATGTTGTGGATGTTGCATATTCAGTGATTGTACCTATGGTGATGTGTACATGTATCATATGTATTATTGTGTTCATATGATGTTTTATGTCTATTTTATATATGGCGTTGTGTGTATATTTTATATGTAGTGTTGGGTATAGATGGTGCTATGTACATGTTGGATATGAAATGTTGTGTACATACCATACCGTGCGCATATTTGGTATGCAGTGTTGTGTTCATGATTGTACATGTGGTACTATGTGCATGTGGTGTGGTATACATGTTGTACATGTCGTGTTGTGTACAAGTGGTGTCATGTAAATGTCATGCATGTGGCGCTCTGTACATGTGATGTCGTGTAGATTTTGAGCATGTGGTGATGCGTACATGTGGTATTGTGTAGACATTATATAGGTGGTTTCGTGTACATTTGGCATTGTGTACACGATGTGCAGGTGGTGCCATGTACATGTGATGTTGTGCACACATTGTGTAGGTAGTGTTGTGTACAGGTACTACTATGCACATGTTGTGCATCTGGTACTCATATACATGTGGTATTATCTGCATGTCGTACATGTTGTGTTACAGCCATGTGGTACTATGTATGTGAATGGTATAGTCGTGGTATTGTGGCATGTGTATTTGTTGTGTGGTACTCTATATATGTATATGTATTGTGTTGTGTTATGACCCGGATATAGGTGTATGTGTTGTGTTGTATTGTACACAGGGTGTAGGTGTATGTGTTATATGCTAGTGTAGGCGTATGTATTGTACACCAAATGTAGGTGTATGTGTTGTATGCTAGTGTGGGTGTATGTATTGTATGGTGTTGTATGTCATATGTGGGTGTATGTGTTGTGATGTAAACTATGTGTATGTGATTGAATAGAAGCAAAGGCACTAGGTGCTTGCCAGGTGTGGCAATCGATCCGGTGTGCGTACAAAAAGAACAAAGATATAAGTAAGGACTAATGAAGGATAAGTATTATTATTTCATTTCAGTTCTATTATGCATGTGATCTACGATTCTAACTTATTATCGTTACATGTGATCTAGCAAGGAGGAGCGGGAATAAAATAGTTACAGAAGGATTCTTGGCATGTATCAATTTGCATCTATGTTTTCTTTGCTAGATCTAGCATGCATGGTATTGCATGTGGATATTTTTTGTCTTGGCATGGGTTTTTTCCAGGTGTGAAAATGTTTTCATCTTAGCCTTTCCATTTTCGAATGGCCATGGTGTTGTGGAGTTCTCATGTTTTGGTTTAGCTCGATTGTCAGATGGATTCGGAGTTTAGTGGGTTGGATCTCCGAATTTATATAACACATGACCTAGTAACCCCTGAACCATACTGTGGGTTGTGGTAAAGTCGGATGGTGTGTTTCCTCGGTGGGGATAGAAATCCTCGATCGGTGAATGGTGGGATATGCGGGAAAGTCTAGAGGTGGTTTTATCTCCATTAGGCCTAGGAATCCAGGGTTTGGGATAAAGGTAAATCCTAGAGTGTATGTCTTTATTTAGGTCCTCGGGACCCCTGATTCAGACTGTGGCTTGGGGTAAATCTTGACGGACTAGGAGACAGGAAAATTCCTCACGGTTTAGGTGGAGAGAATCCAGTGATATCCATACTTGGGTTGGCCTAGTGATCGGGTGTAGATCATGGTAAAGTCTGGTATATGTTGATGAGGGTGAGGTGGTTTAGCCTTGATTTTCCCTAGATTGGTTCCTTTAGTCTGAGTCCCACATTCATGCTTGGAATATGGTACGAGGGTGATTGGCTAAAGAGATATTTGGCTCGGTCAATCTATGGTCGGGTGGAACATGGAAGTCCCATCTCCTATTGGTTTTAAATTCATTAATGAGAAGCTCATTCCTTTGGTATTTGATGTATAAATTGAGTATTTTATATGTTTATTCTAGTGTTGTTGTATCCATGATATTTTTGTTGTTATTATGTTGGTTATGAGCATGTATTTTGACAGTAATGATGTATGGATCTCTCCATGTTTTTAGTTGTAAATGAATGCACATTTTATTTATGGTAAAATATATTTTATTATAGGTAATGATGTAAGGGACCAACGCTTCGATTATTAGATAAGTATGAGACCCCTATGCTCAGATCTGTTGTTTACACTTGTAGTTTCAATATTTGTGACACGTTTGAAATAAATCCCATCATGGCTACGAGGGGTCCGGATGAGTTATTATTGATGTGATTGCTTCTATATCATTTTCCTATTGTTATTTCTCATCTCTAAATATTTTCATGAAGTTCTAGGAAGAGGACTGAGCTATGGCCCTGAAAAGGTGTCTCAAATCCCGGGGACAATGGCGCAGAACTAAGGAATTGGGGCCCTGGATGCTGACATAAAGTAATATTCCTATGTCTATAGCTTCTTGGGTGCTGGCTTGCAAGCACTTTCCTACGTCTATGTATCATATATTTCAAATGGTCAGTATGACCTAGGGGTAAGAGGCTTGAAAGGTTGGGTTACCTCTTGGGGGTGTTATTGTGTTTTCATTGCTTCCACTTCCCTAAGGTCACCTAGGAGGTTGAATCTCATTATAATAGCCTCTCATCACATGTTTACCCTAATTGGCCGGTTACTGGGGTAGATGTGGGAAGAGGGTGTTACATTTTCACTGAGGGGTGTTACATCTTCCCCCCTCGAGTGAAACATAGTTCTCGGTGTTTTCCTTGTCTTCCAACAAGCTGAAATATGTCTTGTGCATAATATCTAAATTCCCATTTCCTAGGTAAACTCTCTCAACTAAGGTAACTTGGTTAAACGCTTGCTTCTGTAGCACTATACAGAGATTCAATTGGTTTCACCTACAACCACAATCATTATTATTATTATTTTCCAATCAATATTCATTTAATAATGTATATACATTGTTCCAATATGCATTACAAACATTATCAATACCCAATATAAGTCATCAACATTCATCACAACCCAACAAGGGTCAGTGACCTGCATTCAGTAAGGGTTAGCAATCATCATTGTAGAAACCTCTTATTGGTAACAATCTCGAATAATACAATCAGTCGAACTCTGTAATTATTTTTTTAGCAAGTTTTTCCACAATTCAATTATGCCAAGTTAAAACATTTTCGACACATATTTGTTTATTTGTCAAGAAATTAATTTTCATATAATCTAGATCATTTCCATTTGATAATTTACAGTATGTGTGTCGAACATTTACTATAATATTACCTTAATGTTGATATGAATGGAATGTAATGCTCCAGTCAGTTTAATTCTTGTAAAAGTTCTCTTGTTTTGTTTTTATAGTTGAAACTTTGAAGGGGTGTCTTCAGAACATTATTTCTTACTTTGATTTAGGATATAACTTTTCCTTAAGGAATAAAATGTGATGTCTTGATCCTTACTTAGTGCTTGAATCATATATTTAGTTTATGGTTGTGTGATATGTATTGTAAGGTAATTTTCCTTTCTCGGTTCTGAGAATCATTATTGTATTATTATATCTAGTACTATGCTTTTAAATGTTATATATGTATTATTCACACTTTAGGTAAGATTTAAGATTATATTCCTTCCTTGTCAAATTCGAGGCAGCTATATTTTTTACCATTTCTCTTAGTTATCCCTCTTTGGGTTATTTTTCTTAATTTTTTTTTTTTTATTTTGTAATTTTTTTTGGCACCAAACTAGGATTTCACTTTGCACCATTCATTCAATCTGGTCTTGAGCCATCTTATGTTGTAGGTGGTTGACGATATTTTTACGCGCCTCTTCTTCCATATATAGTTGTGAAAATTCTCGCTTTTCATTTGTATGGACAACACCCTCACCACGCTAGTATGATCTAGTTATTTCCTTATATATTAGTTTTCAATATGTGTCTTACTTCATTTGGTCATCTGATCATTTCAATAATTGGTCTACACTGGAGCTTGTGAATGTTTATAACACACAAGAATAACTAGTCATTTACAGTAATCACACTTGTTATTATTCCCTTCCTTATATATATATATATATAATGTTTTTTATTTGTAGTCTCCTTGACAGCTTGCTACCAACGATTATCATCATTTCATGATATCCAATGTCATAAACTGCTTATCATTTTCACAACAGATATTATCCTTGTCCCTATTGAGTCAATCTAGTCATGTCCTTGTTAATTACCTATGAAAGTCTTGATCAGGGTTTATATTTAAGTTTTAATTTATTTCCAGCATCCTCGAGTCTTAAAGGAGCAATCTAATATTAAATGAGAGCACCTATAACTATTCAAGATAAAAATACTACATAAAATAAATGAAAGAGAAGAGAAGGATTTCATATCACCAAATCTTACCACAATATTTTGTCTTGTATACCTCACTCATAATTTTTCTCTTAAATTCCTTCTTGAGATTTACATTTTTTTTTATCTCTACTACCTATTAATGAAGGTATCTGGAGAATTATTTTCCCCATTCATCCTCCATACTTTTAAGCCTCCTTTACATATGGTGTTATTGTGTTTATCTTAGATAGATTGATTTTGTAAGCATAAGTTTTGTAAGACACCTCCTCTCACATATACCCACTTTCACCGGCTTACCTAGGGTAAACATTAGATTAGGGGCTACTATAATAAGACTCAACCTTCTATGTGACCCTAAGGAAATAGAGTCGATAACTTGAGACCATACTTACTTCCCTCAGGTGCGATAGGACCTCCAAGAGTAACCCAACCCCTTCGGGTGTCCAACCCCTATGAAAACACACCTTTTCCCTGACCTAGATACCAATTCGCTCCCTTGCCAAGGCCTCCATGTAACTATAGGTTCCTATTTGCTCCCATACGCATGCATCAATGTGGATGTGGCCTTTTTCTATCAATGATGTGCTCGCATTTGCGATAATTAAGGCTATTTTCCAGTACTGGGGCTTAGCCTCAATCTAAAAAACTATAAAAGTTATAGAAATCATAAAGGACATGAAGAAAATTCTTGTAAACCAAAAACTCGAACCAGGACTTAACCTGACCATCCTCAACCAGGACAAACATTCTGTCAAACACTTGGTATATATGCAACCTACAGGACATGAATGCACGTTTGAATATAAGGGATCTAAAAATCATCTAATTTTTAACAACAAGGGTCCTTACCTTCTCTCATTAGCTTTCATAACACCAATTAGTTCTTGCATTCATCATTTATTCAGTTATGAGTGAAAACATGAAAAGAGCCATGACTAAGATTTGTCATAAAACCATGCTTATAACCCGCATATAACTAGATAAATAACAATAAGAGAACAACCTTTAAAGCAACATAATAACCAGTACATTTCCTTACCAAAAGAAAGAGAAACTTAGATTTTATTAACCATAGGAAAATACCAACTGGTTTCAAGGCTTCCACTTTCCACCTAACCATAGATTGGTCGAACCAAATATATCTTCAACCATTAACCCTCATGCCATATTCCAAGCATGAACGTGGGATTTCATGGGATAAACCAATCCAAAGACAACAAATGGAATCCGGAATTTAAATCACCTCCACCCTTTCCATACTCTGATCACACCTAAAATTGTGTCGAGATCACCAAACCAAACCGAGCTTCGATGCCTTAGAATTTCTTCACCATTCTTGATGATTTTTCGTGTCTCCACCCTTAGGATTTACCGTGTATCTTATCATTACTGGTCAATGGATTCCTAGGCCTTAGGGAATTTTCCTACGACCACCTCATCCTTGATTCTGAAACCATCTGGCAATCCAAAGCTCAAAATCGTGAGCAATCTCATCACACCATCGCTACCTGGAAATGGCAAGGCTAGGCTAAAATCCACTATCGAATCCTAGAAAAATCCATGCCAATGACAAAAAATAACCATATACCAACATGCACATACCATGCATGTCAAAACCAGCTAGGAAAACACACATGTAATATGTTACGTGCAAGTATGCCCGCTAAAGCTACTTGATCCTTGCCTTACTTTTCTTTCCTTGTCCTTCTTTTATTTTCCTTTCCTTTTCCTTTTCTTTTCCTTTCCTTTCCTTTCCTTGATTTTCCTTTCATGTTTATGTTTTCTCCCCTCCCAGACAAATTATAACACTAAACTGAAAAAATACTACCAACTGATGCTTTGATGTCTTTGTATTGATGTGGCCTCTAATTTCTTCAAATTTCCATTATTTTCCTTAATTTTCCTCCACGCATGAAACTTGTGACCTTTCACCTTCCTTTTCTCCTAATTTCTATTATTTTCATAAATAATGTGCCAAAATTACCTTTTTCCCTTTCCAAAGCCTTAGTCCTAAAGCACAACAAGTGATTCCCACTAGGATATTTTTCCCAAAATTCAATATTGGAATACGTGTCCCTTGCCCATGGTCTTATTTTACCATTATGAAATTTTATTACATGAACTTTTAACACAGGGTTGTTACAAGTTTATTCTAGCCAATCATCTTGATCCAACTTCGCTTGTGTCTAAGAAAGTATTATCATGGTTCATTAAGGTACTTATATGGAATAATATTGATTGGTGGTACATTGCACCCTATATGTGAACACATCAATGGATAAAAAGAATAGGTATGCTTGTGCTAACATGCTACCCATGTTTCTGTACCACAAATTTACTTTCCCATGACCATGTGTTACTTTTATTTGGTTTCTCTACTGAGCTATCTACTAGTTCATGATCACATTCTACATGTACCCACTAATAAATTTTCAAAATATGTTGAGAAAATAGACTCTTAGAAGTATTTAATATACATGTGGTTGCAGGAATAAAGACAACAATTCAGAGAAGCAATGATATAAAGAGAATAGCCATATTCTCCATCTCCCACTCAACCACGTATTTAGTTATGGGGAGAATACATATTTATGGCTCTACATGGTGGGTTCTAATGTGTTTTCCACCAAAGAAATTGAGTGACTGGGTGGGGTATAAGAGATATGGAAAATTGTGGGAAATAGATTTTGAAGTTTGACTCGTCAAGGATAATAGATAAAAAAAATATAAAAATGTGGGAATGATTAATTCGGTGGGATACAGAGATAAGTAAAATCACGGGAAACTATTGATTGACGTGTGGCATGTGTATTTCTGACGAGAATGAAAAAAGAGTTATAGGAAGAATTTGTGGGGTGATAAAGAGTTACAGGGAAAAGGAAACCAAAATTTTATAAGCATCCAACCAACCCCAATCTTGAAAATCAATTGTATCTCTTTTTCTTGATCAATTTTATGACAAAAATGAATATGGCTAAAAATAAAACAAATTCTCATGAGCTTCATAGTGAAACTAGGCATTAGTCAATTCCCAAAATACCATGGAATGAAAGAGTTTGTCACCTTTGCAACAATAAAATGGTTGAAGATGAAAAAAAAAAATTTCTTAGATTGTCCATCTTATACTCACATTAGATCTATTTTTTAAAATATTTTTCACACTACTAACCTTCTTGACCTTTTAAGTCAAAAAAACTATCGTGATCTCGGAACCCTTCTCTTAATGTTTTTCGAGCATAAATATTTTCTTAGAATAAAAATAAAATGTTAATTTTTTTTTTAATAATTTCTTACCTTTTGCTACTCCGGCTATATATCTTTATTGCTAAATAAATAGAATTTTGACTTTAAAAAAAAAAAAAATCTTACCTTTTTTAATTCTAATAAATCATATCGATCTTAATAGAAATTAATAATAATCTCATCAATAATAATTATAAAAATAAAATATTAATAAAACACATTTTTTTAATTAATAAAATATGCTACTTAGTAGATAAAAACTCTGACATTGATGCAAAATATTATAATATGTTAATACATGTCTTTTATTTATTTATTTAGTTTTAAAAGAAACACCCTTTAAAATACCATCATCATATAAGTGGATGAGGACATATTTCTAATAAATTATTGAATCTTTCCTATGTAGTTTTTTAGTTCCTTATTATTTTTCAAGAAAAATATTTTTTTTTTATCAACAAAATTTTCATTTCTTACCTCAAAGTCATGTCAATATCCCAAAAAGACTATATGTTTTGAAATATATTCGATTTTCAATTTAATAAAGAGAATTCCCACTTATATTTTTGCCTCTATACTTCACTCTATACTTCACTCGAGCTAAAATTAATATTGACATTTTTTAAAATTTTACTTTGTAATTGTTATGAATATATAGATGATTTATATAACATTAAAAAACAATTTAAATTATTTAAATAATTTTTTTTTAATTTTTTATATATTTTAGAAATGATTACAAGTTTAATTTTTAGCTTGATAAATTTTGACTAAAGGATATTTAAGCTATCAAAATTATTTGGAGATTGTATCTAATTTTGGCCATACCAGTTATTAATATATTTGGATTTTTGCCCACAGAATTTCGAACCAATAACCTTCACATCACATAATGACTTAACAATACACCATGTCAACATATATTTTATTCCCCAAAAACATTCTAAATATTAATAAAATAGAAATTTTTGGTTATCTAAAAAAATAAATATGTATTTATCAATTAAACAAAAGAGAATTTAAATGTTAATGAAATATAAAACTTTTAATTAACAAGAGATTTTTGTGTTTGTTTTTTTTATGATTCTTATTATTTAAAGATTTATATTTATATTTAATTAATTTTAAAAAAAATTAATGCTAGTATTATGTATTTGTTTTTTTAAGTTTTTAATATATTATTAAATTTATAATAATTATATACATAAATATTATAAAGTTTTTTTTTTTTTCTTATTCTTTTATTAAAATGCATTGTGAAAATAAATAAATACCAATCAATAAAATTAACTTTTTTAATTCGCTTACTTATTTCTTTATCTTTATTTCCAAAGTGATGTCAAGCAGTTTCTTTTCCTTATAATTATCTCCCAATTTTCGAACTCTATTACTAATTTTCTTTTTCTTACCCCGCATTTCAAGTCCATAATTCATAGAGTTTAAAAAGACATTAAAGCCTTAGAATAAGTTGATATTCTCTTTATTGACAAAAATGCGTCCTTTCGTGACTCCACTAAAATCAAGTCAATAAATATATCTCATCAAATTTGGAATATGTTAACAATTTTTATGTTTAAATTTCCATCAATTATGATATTCTCTTTATTTTATTTACAAAATATCTCCTTTATCTCATTAATAAAGTGAAATCAATAAAAATATCATATCAACTATATAATATGTTAAACTATTTTTTACAATTTCCTATCACTTTATTCATCGATAAAATCTATTTAACATCATGTGAATAGGCATCTGTATTCTTGAACTTTTCCAACTAGATAAAATCTTTCATTCTCCAATTCATAATGTTAAAGAACAATAAACTTTGATGATATGATTTCTTTTTTCTAACTATTGCCCTTCAATTTTATAACTCGTACGACTTTATAAGAGTTGTTATATTTATATCTTAATACAATTACTCAAATATATTTATATCTCTTCTTTTAACAATCAGAGAAGTGAATGAATCCAACAAATGAGGACATGTTTTTAATAAATTATTGAAAATTTTGAAATAGTTTTTGGTCTCATAGAAATGATATTCTCTTTCAACAAATTTTTTGTTTCTAAGTTCTTCAGACTAAAATCAAGTCAATAAAAAAACTCCAAATTTTTATTTCTTGGTTTCACTAAAATCAATTGAATAAAAAAACTCATATTTTTTATTAAAAAAAAACAAAAAACTAAAACACTCTTATGTGTTGAAGTATGTTTGATTTTCTCTTTATTAGTCCCTGCTTGTGTCATGGGACTATAGTAATCGGTTTTGTTTGCTAGCATTAGTTCATGTTCGAATTAATCCAAAGTATTTTTCCCCGTTTCAAAAAATATCATAAAATACTGGTTACATAATCTATAAACCGTTTATTCAACCTATAAGATCATGTAATTATTTGATAGACCAATTAGATTATTTCTCATCTTATTGGCCTCTCCCTGAGGCAAAGAGGCTATATTGTTCATAGTGTTTATGAAATTAACGGGTTTGCTTCATTAGTATTTTCGAAATCATAAATAATGCTAGCATTAATCAATCACATTAAATGTTTGGTTTGTTTTTTTGGGTGTTAGTTTCTATATTATTTCTTTGTCGACGCTAGATGGCACTCCACGCCACATGGTTGTACGCATGTAATGGTGTCGTGTGACTTTTATGGTAACAACCATAGAATTTCCTGAACTTTCCTTCCGGGCGAGCATAAACCACCTCCCATATTGTTTCTATCTCCACCATTGTAATATGTCCCATCCACCATTAGTAGCGCTCGACGTCTTTGTTCTACGGCCCTCCACACTACTGGATGCAGAACACAAAGAAGCTGGAACAGTTAGAATCCCTTTCGAACATGGGTATGCTGCAGAATCCCTCAAGCATGTGTGAGGAGTAACGCGTTTACGTTAGGTAACGTTCTTAGGGCTTAGTTGAAGAATACAATACAAGAGTAACTCTATTACTGTAAGTGCATGCTTCTATTGCTTCCATTCGTTTTAAGTGCTTACCTACTTAATGAAGTTATAGCATCCCTGGCCTTAAGGTCTTCCTCGCTCGCTTGCTCGATGGAATACAGGAGATTTTCTGCTTGACCTATCCAGAATCAAGGTAGCGTCTCGTAGCTATTGCCTATCAATCCTTCATCCAGGTTGTGTACTGCCTCTAGCTTCGCTCAAAAAGCTAATGTACAGTCCAACTAGTTGCTACCTCTCTTCCCCAACAATCTATCTCACTCCACCAGTCTTCCTGGAACACTCCAATATATAGTCTCCATCTCTCGACAACATATTGCATACTGTCGGAACCCCCATCCATCTAGCTAGTGTTAAGTCCAGGTAACGTTGAGAGAACAAAAATTATGAAGCTAAAACAAAGTAGTCGACAATGTTCTCATAATTTAATTTTCATTTTAATGATTTTTACCTGTGCTTGGTTATGGCATTTTTTCATTCTTTTATATTCAACTCATGCCTGAGATGACCCATACATGGCTTGGACACGTGTAATGGATCTTTCAACTCGTTCCTCAACATATTTCCTTCCAATTTTGAAGAATTCTTCTTCGCCATCACTTTCAGGTTCAGGTTCTACATTTTCATATGAATTTTCATTGTCTGCACCAACTCCCCGTAACTCCTTACCCTTGTGACACCAACGCAATATCGCCTTTTCGAGAATTCCAATAGACCAAAAGATTTTGAGATATTGTTTTCTAACTCGATTCCCTCGATAGTATGCCTAAGCCATGAAAACAAGTCTACTCAAATAAAAAAATCAGAAATGCAATATCATGTGACTTGAGATAGAGGAGCAATTCTATACCCAACACGATTTAAGAGCCTTATAACCTCACCTTAATAGAAGCAGCTGCCACTGGAGCTCTGTTATTTCCAATCACGGCAGTCTGCAATGCCTCTCTCTTATTAGCCTGATATTATAGTTTTGTAATCATTGACATCTCCCTACACCTGATTAACTAGTAACCCAAAAAGCCCATCATTCCTAGTAGTGTAAACCCTCCAAGAAAATGCCCAAGTGCAGCTCTTAACTTACTTGTTTTCTATTTCTTAGGAATTTCTGCAACCACATGAGGGATTCTGTTTGGAACTTGCTCTGATGGTGAAGGAGAAAAACCAGAAACTTGAACTGGCTTTGTAGAAGGTGCGGGAGAAGAAACCAAAGACTCAACAGCCAGAGAGAAATTCCCTTGATTATAAGTAGTACAGAGACATCACAAGCTTGCGCTTCCATAGAAATTATACTTGGACATCATTTTGATCTTTAACTTCTCCAAGTGACTTGAGAATAATTCCTTCTTTCCTTGCTTTGCGCAGAATCCCTGCTTCATTCCTTGCTTTGCAGAATGAATCATGGAGCAGCAAAGACCAACACTTCATGAAGAATTGGAACTGGTGAAGGATATGGTGTGTATTAAAATTTGGTAATGGTCGATTGATACACTTGGCGATCATGCAAGCTCAAAGTGAACTTTATTTTTTATTTATTTGTTTTTAATACCTCCTTAATTTTTATGTTCACAAATTCATCGAATTATATCAACTAATAAAACTTTCAAAAATAAATATTATTCTATACTTTTTGGTGTTAATAAAAACTAGGGTTAACGATAGGGGACACTAATGACTATTCCTGCCTAAAATAATTCAGAGAAGATACCATGGTACACCTACTTTTTCTGAGTGCAACAAAAACCACCTCACTCTGTCATGGTCACCTTTCATTGTCCTGTTGCTGGAGATAAAACCCTTCAGACATGAATCACCATCCCCAGATTGTCTTAAACGACAGTTGTCATCACGGTATATTTTCACACTACTATGCTTTCAAATCTCTGCCATGTGTTCTGGTGCTGGACTTGAAATTTCTAATCTCCTCTCCTTTCTTCATTTGGCATGTCTCATCATTGGGCCTAGTACAAATTCCCATGGACCACGTCTATTAAATCAAACATGAAAATCATAGGGCCTTTGAATGGAGTTCTCGTTCTCTTGATTTGATTATTGGTGCCCAGCTTGTAAGCTTGAAACATGAAACAAGATGGTTTACTTAGTTAAAATCCAGTGGTTTTTGTTCAAGAGCATGAATAATTCAATTGGTTGTAGGTTTTCATGATGTTACTGGTCGATTCAAGAACCTGTAAAAACCTTATTAAATCAAACATGAAAATCATAGGTCCTTTAAATGGAGTTCTCTTTCTCTTGATTTGATTATTAGTGCCCAGCTTGTAAGCTCTAAACAGGAAACAAGATGATTTACTCAGTTAAAATCCAGTGATTTGTGTTCAAGAGCATGAATAATTCAATTGGTTGTAGGTTTTCATGATGTTACTGGTCGATTCAGGAACCTGTAAAAACCTTGTGAGGCAGAATGAAACCCTACATATGACAATCCCAAATTTTAATTGAAATTGTGTTTGGAAAAGAGAGCATTTTGACCCTATTTTAGGTTAGTTGGCTTTCATGTGATATTTATATAGTTACAATGACATTTTTTTACAGTGGTGTATTTTTCTACATTAAAATTTAATAATTGCTTTAGAGGTCAATACTATTGCATAATTCTAATATTTATTTACATTATAAATAGGCACCCACTATGGTTTAATGGTTGCATCAGGGAGTTGTCTTCTAAATTATTCAAATTAAGGTTTATCCTTGATGAATATATCTTGAATTCAATTTAAGGTTCACATTTGATAGATAAACACTCCTATATGTGAGACGAAGTGTGAAAAAGCTATATACATCACTGTATCTAAAAACAAATTAACACATTTGCAAGGATATGACAAGGTGAACTAGTTAAGTGTGTATATATATAGTTTAGCCAATAGCTGTCTAACCCACAAAATTTTTAACATATTTTAATTCATTTATTTAATTACTAAAGTTTTATTTCATTAATATATATATTTTAATAATTTAAATGTTTTATAACAATTATATGAAGGTGAAATGTATTACTAGAAGCATATCATGAGAAACTTTAACCTCTGTTAAAGTTTACAATTTTGATTATACCATAGAACTTTGATTCTATACAATTAGTATTATGTTAACATGAAAACAATCGATTCATTTGCCTTTCCAAAGCTCGTGCATTGATGCATCCCTCTCATTAAACATAAATGGAATAGTGCATGGACTATATACAACATTTGGTCTATTCATTAGCTCATGTTCGTTCGACCAGAGGCTTGAAATCGCTCAGAATGAATGTCGACAAATGTCACTGCTCTGAATCTTCGTAGACCGAGTGGTTAGTTTCCAATGGAACTATGCCAATCCTAGAGGCAATCTTGGAATCAAATATATAGTCAATCTGCTAATGGACTGAAACTCAAGGCAGAGCTAACCCCCACTCAAGGCAGGGACTAGGTGCCTTGCAACCATCTTGTTAAAGACAATTCTCACTTATTTGTTTGCCCCTACTCAAACTCAAATCAATATTAACATTTTTTTTTTCCTATGTAATGGCCTTGCTGATATGGATGAGTTATGTAATATTAATATTTATTTAAAAATGTATGTTTTTCTTTACTAATTAAGAAAAAGTTAAATATTAATAGAATATAAAAAATTTAGCAACAATTGCAACAAGAAGGGTAATATATAGTCTTAAAGAACAAATGCTTTATAGATTCATGTGGGATTTGGGAATAGCAACAAACAGTCAAGCTAAATTATGGGCACTATGGAAAGGGTTGGATATTGCCACAAGCAAAGGGATAAAGAAATTAAAAATTTTGGGGGATTCTATGGTTGTTATTAGACAAATCTCCAATGTGACATTAAGTAGCATTTCTAGTGTCTCCTTAATTTTTCCACATGATATCACTACAATGCACAAAAATTTTAGAAATATCCTTTCACCACAATTTTATATTTTTAGATGACAAGGGTGACAAGCTTGCTAAGCTAGGCTCAGAGCTTGAGCAAGGAATAATTGAATTTCATAATGGAGTAAGGAATATGGCTCCAATCCCGTGAAATTCAAATGGATTTAATGCAAAAGGCTTGGTTTTCGCTTTGAATGAAGCTCCGAGTACTAGGAATAAAGGAAATAAATGAAAATTTGCAAGTGGGTTTCCACTTCAATGTCATTGTCTTCTTAAAGTACCTTCCATGTGGTCAGGGTGATATCACCACGTATCATTCCTTGCTTGGAAGTGATTATAGTTGGTACAAATGGTTAGGAGAGCAGATGTGTTTTAATAGAGATAGTGTCTTCGCCTTATGCAAAGGATCTGACGTCTCCTTTGAACCATTGGTCATTAATGCTTTGAAGTATCCCCTCTGCTCAAAGTTACTTGTTATGGCAATGGAGATCAATTTAAGATTTCTTATGAGGTTAGAATTAATGTTTTTTCATAGGGATTTACATCGATGGAGAGTGGAAGCAATGTTAAATTGGCAGGAATTCCAAGCATTTGCAGCATCTTTTTCTCTACCTTTACGCTCAAATTGGTGGCACAGTAAATGGTTTTTTGTCACTATGGTTGTCTCGGAGAGTCAAAGTCCAAAATGGGTCTCGAAATGCTAGAAGAAAGTGGTGAAGAGGTTGTTGAAGGTTTTGATGGGAATGTCTAAACTCATAATCAAAAGGTTGGAGCTTTTGGAGCATGAGAGGGAGGAAAGGGTCAATCTCATGGATTATAATTTTGAATGGTTGTAGGCTCAATTGGAAAGAAAATTCGTTAGCCCGGGATGGAAGCTACCAATCTTGAAGGAAAAGTTAAGTGAATTTGTCAGGTCTATATAGAATGATGGAATCCATGGCTTTTTCAACTTGGCACTTAACTCACAGAAGGTTAGCATGGATGGTGTGGCACATGGTAAACATCAGTCTCGAGAAAAAGAGGTAGTAGCGGGGAACAAGTTTGAAGTTGGCCCCTCTGGGGCATCCTAGTTAATATGTCATATGTATTGTGAATTTTAACTATTTTTGAGTCAATTTTGTAAAAACTATGGGAGGTTTCAATGCAAAATCGTAGTGAAAAAATCCCATAGAGGCAAGAAAATTTTGTTGTGGATTTATTGGAATATTCAAGCACCAGAAGTAGTTGAATCATGTAAATGGTTCTATAATACAAAATATTATAACCAAATATAGTTGTTATGATTGTTTGTGCATGTGTGTATGTGTGTTTTATGTTGTTTTATTATTTAAAATTCGTATCTTTATTGATTTAATGAAAAAAAAAAAATATTAAGAAAATATAAAACTTTAATTAATGTTATATTTATGTATTTGCTTATTTTTATACTTTTTCTTTATAAGCATTAAATTTTTAATGATTAAACAGAAAAGTAAACATCATTTTCCATTATCACTCTTTTTCTGGCATAGTTTGTCTTATAATTTTTCAAATAATTTTTATTTCATCATTTTTTTTAATCCTCAGAGGTAGGTATCATTGTGGAAAAGAATGAATATTAACTAATGAAGTTAGTTTTTAAAAATTGCTTACATATTTATTTATCTTTATTTCCAAAATGGTGTCAAATATTTGTCTTTCCCTATAATTATTTCACAATTTTCTAGCTCTATGATCATGATGTTATTTCTATTGAGAAAATGCCTCTCTTCTTCATCCCATCGAAATCAAGCCAATAGAGATATCTTACTAACTCTAAAATATCTTGAAAATTTTCATGTTTAAATTTCAATCAATTGTAATATTCTATTTATTTATTGAAAAAATACCTCATTTGTTCTTTCTATTAAAGTGAAATCAATAAAAATATCACATCAACATTATAATATGTTAAATTTTTTCTTTATTAATTTTCCATCAATCTATTTAGCCACATACACTATTTAAAATTATTATATATATATATATATATATATATAATTGGAGAACTAAAGATTCGATTGAGTTGAAGAAAGTTTAGGGGATTGTGGAGGGGATATATATATATATATATATATATATATATATATATATATATATATATATATATATATATATATATATATATATCCCCTCCAAACTTTCTCCAACTCAATCGAATCTTTAGTTCTCCAATTCACAATGTTTAAAGAACAATACAATTTCATGATATGATTTGTTTGTAATACTATTGACCTTCAATTTTCTAACTCGTACGACTTTATAAGTGTTGTTATCTTTATATTTTAAGAAAATGGTTTCCAATAAGTGGAAATTTTCTAACTCACACGTCATCCTTCGTAATATTCATGCAAGAACTTTCCAATAATTCTTATGTTCATATGTTAATAAATGGGAAATCAATGAATTTGATAATTGTGTTAGACAAGTTTGGCATTATTTTGTAAACCATATAAAAATGGAATTTGATTTAAAAAAATATACTATATAGTGGAAAAGGCATATTCTAAACATGATATTAGTTTTCAGATTCGAAATAGTTAAAATTATGTTCAAATGTATAAAAAATACCAAATTGAGAATAAAAACATTTTATATTAAAAATATAAAAATTATTTTTAATTACATTGTATTTAAAATATATATATTTTAATTATTAATATGTTTTAAAATATTTTAAATATATATGTATATTATATTATATTTAATTTTAATAAAATGTATCGAATATTTAAAATTATAACTTTATTAATTTGTGTTAAGTAATGTATTTAAGAAAATAATAAAATTTATTATTTATAAATATTTAGTTAACAATTAAAATATGTTTATAATTTTAATGCTTTGTAAAAATAAATTTTATTATATAACATTTAAACATTTTTGTAAAATTTGAATTATTGTTCCAAATTTAGAGGGTAAAAATGTTAAATAATATTATTCTCATAATATGAGAATATAATAACTAGTATACACATAAAAATCAAATGGTTAGTAAATGTTGATAAATATAAATTCATGATAAGTATCAAAATTAACTATATTATTATTATTATTATTTTAATTTTATTTGTAAGAAGTATTTCTACATTATATTAACAGAGAAAAAATTATATACTGTACAATCTTGATGGCCATTTCTACCTCAAATAGAGGAAACCAGAGTGTGATGTCAAAATTTCTCTCCCCCTGGAAGGAGAAACCAGAGTCTAAGTTTTTCAAATTGTTTGACATTGGAAATATATTGTCATTCAACAAAAATGGAGAGTCGTCTATATAGTGTAAATGAACAATAATAGCCAACAATATCGCTGCTAAGGGCGCAATGGCTCTGGACCAGGTGCACTTAGGTTGAATTGAAATCAAAATGAACTCAATCAAAATGTCAGTTACCAACTTGTTGCTTTCCATGGCCTCATGAGGTTAGCGCATGTCGCACTGGATCTGCATCGAAGTTGAGCTTGTAACTCCATGAGCTTAGACATTTCCTTGAGCTTGTACATTTTTGAAGTTCCTTGGAACTTCTTCTAGGATGTAACAACCTAAAGGACTAGGATGAGTGGGGGAGAGAGGGGTAGCGCCACCCAACATGGGGGAGGAGGAATTCATGGAGGGGGGAGCGGCCATTAGAGTTATTAGGGGTAGCGTAGAGGAGGAGCCAACCAGAGGGGAGTGAGAGGGAGACACAATAGAGGAGGAGGGGGACAGGAGGTTGGGAGGGTAGTCAATTTTGAGGTCTTTGGTGAGACACTTGAGGGAGAAGGTAGAGTGACATAGGTACATAGAGAGCTCAACGATCCAGTAGGGATCTTCAAAATTATACTGCTCCCTCTCCTTAAGTCATTGCACAAGGAGATTGTGGAGATCCCAGAGGGACCTGCAGCCCCTACGAGTCTCCTCCTCTTCCATGGAAATTACACTCCTTCGAATGTGCCCAAGAATGGTTTAATCAAACAAGGTGGTGATGGAGTCGTCATCCATGGTGGTGTGGGGATTTTCGCAACCTCTTATTATACTTAGGCGGTTCCAACTCCCTCTTTTTCTACTCATGACTATAATTCAGGGGTTTGGTGGCACAAAAAAATGATTAGAGGGGACAAGAAGGCCTCAAGGGGAAATAACCATGATAGAAATAGTCGGGAGCTATGTCCTTGAGGATTTTAAATGGAAAAAAATAAAGGATGGATGGTGTATTCTAACACCAAGGAATGAATGTACATGAAGTTAATTCTCATGGGTGCCATCTGTAAAATGACCCTTGCCATGTGTTGAATTCCATCAAATCTAGGAGAGTGTGTTGGGCCTCTCCAAGGCACACAGATCCGAGGGTATTATTATTATTATTATTATTATTATTTGTTTAAACATATATACATTTAAAAAAAAAAAAAATTACATGATTAAACATATATAAACAGAGATTCACCCCCACAACCTGCCCAAAAATCATAACTAATTTCATATGAAATTTTTTTTAATTAATGAATTTACTTACAAGGGTTGAAAGGGAATAATTTCTTTTAAGATACATTTCAAGCTTTGATATGTGACTTCTAAGAACATTCTTGAAATTAAAATAAGCATGTCTATTGATAAATAAATTAAAATTCTTAAAGCCTTATTCCAAAATAGACATATTGATTAGGTTAAAAATGAATGATGCAGTTGGTCAATAGTATCAACATAGTGGAACATTAGTTTATTATATTCTCATGTTTAGTCATGCAATAAAGACAAGGATTAATTCATTAAAAGTAACTCATATCCGCAATTATAATATGAGCAATATTAGTTTTTTTTTAAATAGGATCTATGTGTACTATAATTTTTGTTTTATAGTGATATTTTAAACAAACATAAAAAAATAAAAAAATAAAACATAATTGAATACTTTTTTTTTTGCATTTTGATGTAATAATATTAAAAATGGTATTTATTAATACCAAAAATATATTTTTTATTTAAAGATTCTAGTATGAAAAGCTCATTCCCAAGCCCACTTTTCCTTGAAGTTGAAGTTCCAAAAAACTATTAAGTTCCTGAAACCATTTCCAATTGGGATTCTTTCCAATCAAGAATGTTTTTATGACATTTCCAGGTTCATATTTATCCATTGTAAATAAATTGTAATTAACTAAAGGCTAAGAGAAGGGACCCAAATTCTAGTTTCTTTGGGAGGGATATTGCTTAAGGAATTGGAAAAAATAAATATATCGGCCATGGGTTGGGATGAGAACATTAAATGAAACGAATGTGCATTAAATTTAAATGAAGATACAAGGATAGATCCAAGTGTCCTTAAGCTCCATCAACGAACAAGAACAGGACATAAAAAATAAGGGAAACATGGGTCACGTTGTCTAGGAAGTTGACTACGTACAACCATGGAAAATGACAGATGGGGGGGTCTTGGAAAGAGGAATGAAAAATATGTAATAGAGGGGGAGACACTCTCATGCCTACACATAGGAAGTGGAGAGAAGACTATCGAATTATCTCCCAGGTGTAGAGGCAATGGAAGAAGGGGAACATGTTTTATTTACTCTCTTGTGCATATGCTCAAGAAACAACATAGAAAACACACTTAGAACACTGTAGAAAATTTTCCTCCAAGGGTGGAGGTGAGCAAACAACGAGAGAGTAGTGATCATGTTTGTTAGAAATAAAGTTATGGATAGATAAGAACTAGTTGAAGAACCCTCACAGAGGCTTCCTTGGTAAAAGCATTATACAGATTGTTACACAGTAATTTGTCACCGTCCCTGCAATCCCCCGTCCCACACATTGGAGGGCCTATTCCATGACCTGTGAGCAGTGACATGACTTGAAACCACTTTCATGGCATCCCCCCTGACAAGGACAATCATTCCTCTGAAGACAGTTTCCTATAAAAAGCCCTAAAAATAGACCTTTTGGCCTTGGCGCGACCAGCCAGTTCAGCCCTCGTGCCAAAGGGGGAAATCCACCAAAGAGGGCGCGCCAATTGGCGCTCTGTCCCAGTGTATTACTCGTGCCAAGCTTAATAAGGATTGTTTTTTAAAAATAAATGGTGGAAGTTTGATTCCAACCAACTCCTAAATGAGTCTCTAAAACGAGTTGGGACGTTTAGCTCCGAATCTCCATGTAGGGGAAGTGGTTTTCCACCTATCATGGAAACTTCCTTGAGGATAGGGCCAATCCCACCATTGTAGGGATCCCAAGTCCCCTTCCACCATCTATATAAGCTTGCCATTTTCCCTTTGCAAGCTAGCCTGAATAGAGCTGAATCAATAGTAAGGAGACTATCGTCAGACAGTCGAAGAGAGAGAGCCTTGTCCCATCCCGACGAGCTTCATCGAGACGTGCTCCGTTGTTGACCCGCCGAAGGAAGATCCAGCGTTAGAGCTCAGGTTGTATCTTTATTTGTTCTGATTAATAATAAACGACTTCGATTATGGTTCCATTCGTATCTTCATGTTTTATGTTATGAATTGTATCTTCTCTGACTGATACATAGTTGCATGTATTAGGTTTTACGCTTGTGTGTTGTTGTTTCTTCGTGTACGTGCAGGTGTTCAAACGTGCCTAGCGGGAGAATTGTGATTTTCCAAAGCGAGGGATGGAAGCGCCATCCTTCCTTCAAGCAATAGCAGCATGGGACTTAAGGTAGGCCTCTTATCGCATCTTAGTCTTTTGTAACTAGGAACTTGCGTCTTAGCATGACTTGGTTGTTGCTAGACCCGATCTGGGCTAGTAGGGATCGCCTCTATCCGCAGAGGGGATTTACCTCTCCAACAAACTGGCAACTCTGCTGGGGAGACATTGATTGGAGTTTGTCTTGTCTTTTCGGTTGATTTTGGTCTTTGTCTGCTTGATCAGCTCTTTTGGTTCGCTTTTTTCTAGTGTTAAACCTCTGTTTAGCCTCACCATCCCTGATCTGCTCCCTGTTTGCTCTTTTTTATTTTTTGCATTAGTAAACTCGACTGGCGCAGTTTTTTCCCTAGCAATCGCGCCAGCTGGCACCTATTTCCAGTTCAGCCCCCACGCCAATCATGTTCTGGTGCTAGATGCAGCCTGACTGTCGCGCCAATCCTGTGTGGTGTTAGGGTTTGCTCCTTTCTGAGCTTTCTGAGCTTGATTTGTGGTTTTGGTGTCATTTTTTCGACTGCCTGAGTGTTCTGGAGCCTTGGTTGACTATGTGTGACCTTCATCCTCTAGTTGTTTTCCCTCTACTATCGGTTTTACATTCTAGCTAGGGCATCTAGGTGCTATAGTGTGTCGAGCCTCCCGTGGGAGTTTTTGGTTTTCGTTTGATCAGTCAATTTCATTATTGCTTCTTTGCATTCGTTTGGTTGTTTTTCATTGTTTTATTGTGTTATTTGAGTGATTGGTATCTTTCTCATTCGAATTTCGCTTTGTCTCGTTTTGGGCCTAGATTACACGGTTCATTTGAGTCTTTGGGATTCCTCTTTGATTTGAGGGATTTCTTCATCAATTTGAGGTTTGTTTGTGTGTTTGGAATTGAGTGAGCTTGCTTGTCTTTGCTATCTCTTATCAAATTGTTCTTCTCATTAGTTTTCATTTTGTTTAGTGCACTTTGCTCTTAAACATTGAAAATACAAAAAATTTAAATCTCTTTTGCTTTTGATTAGTTAATGTAAATTGAAATCTTTTCTGTGTTATTAGTGATTTATAACTCTGAAAGAAAAGCTTTTAGTTTCATTAGCGTGCATTAGAGACACTAGTGGTTGTTTGGTGATCATTTTGTTATTGTGTGAAAGCTCTCAACCTTTCCGTAGTTAGCTATTCATCAAATGAAGTGACATATTGTGGCATGTAGTGTGCATTTAGAGGATTTTGAGACGTAACATTCGGTAGGGCCTGGAAATTGAAACATAATTGAATATCAACACTAAAATTTATTCAATCAACCTAAGGAAGCATTGAAACATTAACAAAATATCTAGGGGTCTAGGCTAGTGACGTGCTTCGGCGTCATTAAACCTAGTAGTTGTCGTTCGCCTCTTGGCTTTAGACAGCACTAGTACGGACTTGTGCTCCCCGTACCATCACGTATATAAAGGGAGACCCCACTAGGTTGATATCCTTTATCCGTAGGAAGCCGAGTCTGCTGCCTTATACCCATGATACACCGGACACAGCATTTGGGGAGATTGCCTGCACGTACGTCAAGTGCTTGGTTGATTTCTCTTTCATTTTTTAACCAAGGTGTATATTGCAGTTCACGGATATCTGGTACACCCTTTTGCCTAGAGTTCTAGAGCAGTCAATTTGATATTTACTGACTCCCTAAATTTTAAAAGATCGTCAAGCGCTTGTCCTTTCACGCTTGTTTCCAAACTGAAAGCGATAAAGTCACCTTTCGCCTGTTTCTTGACTCTTAAAATATGAAACAGTAGAGTTTTGTTTAAATGTTTTAAAAAAAATTAACTTCCCACAAAATATTCCTGGTTAAAGTTAGTTTCCTTAGGGTGTTGTTCTAAGGTCGGTCTCGATGGCAACTTTTCTGGAGTTCACCAACCAAGGAATCCCCTCCGATGGGAATCCTCGTCACTCTCCTCCTTTTGAAAATGTTGGTGCTCCTTATATGGCAACTTTGTCTCTTCCTGGGTTAACTGTTGGGTTGCTTGTTTGGTTGTTTTCAAAATCTGTGGTCCTGAATGCCTCGATCTATGTTCAACCATCTCCTCCGCCTGAGCAAGGCCATGTTGACTCAAAGGTGGACCTCTCCCCTTCTTCGCCTATTTCTTCGTCCTCATCTTCTACTTCGCCTGGTGAAAGTTTGGATCCTAGTACCCAAGTGGCTAAGAAGAAGAAGAAGAAGACAAAAAAGAAGAAGTCAGATAAAGGAGAGGCTAGCTCTGCGGCTATTGCGCCTAAGAAACCATCTATCGATGAACCTCCCAACCCTATGCGGAAAGTTAAGTTCCCCTGCATGTTGTGCCAGGGAAACCATCTACTTCGAGATTGCCCTGGCATTCCCAAGGTGCTCTAAGTATGGTCCAACAGTCATCCACTGTTGCCTTTGCCTTTCGGGAGTCAGGTTGGGGGCACGTCTTCAGCTAGTGTTGGTAAAGCTCCTAAGAAGCAGGGTTAGCTTGCCAATCCCTGTAAGTTGTGTGAAGGGCACCATGCCATTCACCTTTGTCTGTATATGGATGAAGCCAAGAGAGTTTTGGACAACTCGATTGTTTCTGCACTGTGCCTTCCGGCTGGTTACAAACAGCTTTATTTGAGTCCTTCACCAGTTGATCCTACGATTGGTCAAGAGTCATCCTTGGTCGATCCAGTTCCCCCGGAAATTCAAATTCAGGAATCCATTCCTGACCAACCATTAGTCGTGGGATCGGTTGAGCTGGCCCCGTCTGCGGTGCACCAAATATTTTCCGTTGAGAGTGGATCCCACACCCCTTAGGTTCTTCTTATTTCTTCAGATTCTTCGGACTTGGAGAAAGATTCTCCTGTCCCTGTACCTCAAGAAGCTGCTCCTCCGCCTCCCATGATGGAGGTCCCAGAGGGTACCCCTCCCGACTCCGTAATGGAGATCGTGGAGGATGCTCCTTCTTCTTCCGTAACACCAGGGGAAGACCATCTTGGTTCAATGATAGCCCCTCCGAGTAGTTTGGTCGCTTCCTTTGATTAGAGTCGATTTTCAGGATACCACCTTCCATCTTATGTGCCTTTTGAGATAACAGTACAAACCTTTGATCTGGTCGTACCCAGCACTATAATAGATGAAGGCGCATCTGTCAGTATTTTTGTCTTCCATTACTTGGCAAGCTTTCGGTTCACCGCCGCTTGTGCCTGTTACGCAGAATCTGTTGGCGTTTAACAAAGGAACTAGTCAACCGTTAGGGATCCTTCCGAATTTGCCTGTTACTTTGGGAGGGAAAACCGTCCATATGGACATGATGGTTGTTCCTAGCCCCTTGGACTTTAATTCACTCTTGGGCCGCTATTATACTTATGCCATGAGAGCTCTTGTCTCCTCCCTCTTTCATGTCATGTGTTTTCCGCACCAAGGTTGGATTGTGACCATCGATCAGCTTGCATTCTTTTGTCCCAATATGGCAGCTAGTCCAGCATCATCCCTTCCAGATCTTTATCCGTCGGTTGTGTCATCCCCGCCGCATGTTAATTATGTGGCTACTTGTCCTGTGCCCACATTCAGTGATAATGCCGTTGTACATCATGTGCTGGGGGCATTGGGTCCAAACTTCCAAGATGTTTTCCTTCCATCGGATGCAGAACTCTTGGAAGCCATGACTTCTTATTCATTATGATAAGGTCGTCGAAGCATGGTTCATCTGCTTGTGTCAAGCTCCTTAAACCATGAAACAAGCTAGTCGGAGCACAGTTTGTTTTCTTGTGTCAAGCTCCTTAAAAAATGAAACAAGCTCGTCGGAGCAGAGTTCTTTCTCTTGTGTCAAGCTCCCTAAAAAATGAAACAAGGTTGTCAGAGCAGAGTTCATTTTCTTGTGTCAAGCTCCTTAAAAAATGAAACAAGGTGTCCTGAGGATAGTTCTTTTACTATGTCAACCTCGTGAAAAAATTAATTAGGTCACGAGGATAGTTCTTTAATGTGTCAAACTCGTTAAAATAATGAAACACGTTCCCGTTCAATTCGAGTCCTTGATAAGATCTCGTAAAATCCCAGTCGATTCTTTCTCTTGATCTTGTAGTTTGAACCTTCACTCCATCTGCCTTTCATATGGATTGAAGCTTGGGGGGCATGTACCTCGAATTGAGTCACCATGCTAGGGGCATGCTTAAATTTTTCAAGCATAGTTTGTTTCCGTTTCAAAATGAAACCAACTTCAAGCATAGTTTGTTTCCGTTTCAAGCTTGTGTAAAAATGAAACCGGTTTCAAGCATAGTTTATCTTTGTTTCAAGCTTGTGTAAAAATGAAACCAACTTCAAGCATAGTTTGTTTCCGTTTCAAGCTTGTGTAAAAATTAAACTGGTTTCAAGCATGGTTTATCTTTGTTTCAAGCTTGTGTAAAAATGAAACCAACTTCAAGCAGAGTTTCCTGATTTCAAGCTTGTGTAAAAATGAAACCATTCCCATTTTACCTCTCGTGATTGCCATTTTATCAGGCTGTTTTACCAGATGAACCTTGGTTTTCTCATTCCTTCGTCCCCATCTGCTCGGCCGATCATACGCCTTCACTCGGTTATTTTACCCATTCCTGAGGAACCGCTGCGATGAGTGGTCTTATTAGCCAGCCTCTTAACCTTTACTTGTTCTGAGCAGTTCCACCATTACCGGAACTAGTATCTACCCTTTATACCACTCGTTCCTCCAGGAGGAGTCACCTTTCAGCTCTTTTCTGACTCTCTAAAATTGAAAAGATTGCCGAGTAGCTTGTCGTTTTGAACTCATTAAAATGGTTACGAAACGATATCTACCCAATATACGTTTACCCTTTTTCGGGCTGGGATAGATTATTTACGAAAAAGGAATACCCTAGCCTATTGCGACTAGGAGGTTTTCTCAAACACAGTTTTCTACCTTTTCGAATCTGAAGAACTATCTACGAAAAGGGACTGTTGGAGTTTACTTTTCTCCTGTCTTTTCAAACTCTCTAAACATGAAAAGACGCTGAGTTCTTCCTTTGTCAGACTCGTTAAACCCTGATGACATCGGATTCAGTCGTAATGACGATATTCGAGTTTCTCCTTCCTAGGGCTCGTTAAATGTACTAGGATGGATTCGTCCAAGGAAGAACTTATATGACAAGCATATGGTATCGTCTTCAAGTTTGTGTAAAAATAAAGAGGTACTCGCCATAAATGGTGGGGGAAAATGGAACCAGTATCATAGTCGTGTCGGCAGTATGTCGCTCTTGAACATGGTACTTGTCTGCATTCTTGTCGGGTTGGGGACATCTCATCTCGTTTTCTGCTTGCCTCCATGGGTTTGGGTAATCTCTTTTGACCGCTCATCTGCTCTTTGCCACGTCATCATGACCTCAGATACTTTGATGTCAAATACTGTCAAATCCACTGTCGTGCCGCCGATATGTTCAAGAAAAGTTGACGTCTGTAGTTTCAACCTTCCTCTGATTCTCATCTGATCCTGATTCACAAATATTATGTTTTTCTGTCTCGCATCCATGATGTGGGAAACACTATGGCCCACCTTAGATCAAGGTCACTTCCTGTCAACTTCAGCTCATTATCCAGGAAGCTGGTCTAGAGACTCCCTTTCGGTACCTTAGAGCCTGCATGCCTCAATGGCAGGTTCTTCGCATTCGACACAAGGTTTTCATCATTGACCTTCGATCGGACGATTCTGCGGGTGTTCGAAGCCAGCTCACTATTCACATTCCATGGATTGTACCTATAGTACCTTGAGGGCCATTTTCATTATTGGTGGTACCTCTCGCGTCTGTTAACAGCTTTCATCATTGGTTGGTAATTAGACGATGTTCTCACATGTTCGACTTCAGCTCACTAATTCACATGCTTGGACTTGTTCTCTGTTTGGGTCGAGATGGAGCACAAGACCCTGGGTTTTGTCCAAGCTGTGGATTTTGTGGATTATCATGATTGGTTACATGACTCATTGATTGGATGGCTGCGACCATACCTAAGTCTATTTATCGATCCTCACTGGATGGTTGCGCCCATGCCTTGGATATTGATTATTGTATACTCTATTATGGATGGCTGCGCCCATGCTACACTGTTGAATCTCTAATTAAACTGAGAGGGGGGGGGGGGTGAATCAGTTTAATACATTCTTGATTTTTAAACTTTTCAATAAACTTATTTACACCTTCATTTCAAACTCTATTTGATGTGAGAGTAATCTTAAAATGTAATCTGAAAGTATTAGTTTAATAGAGCAGTAGACTTAATTTGAGAGCGGCAGGTATTAAGAAAATGATACATATCAGATCAATACATAAATATCATGCACAGAGACACCAGATATAAGTGGAAACCCATAAAGGGAGAAAACCACATCTTATTATTGTTGTGATGCAAAGGCAAGCTCCAACTCCCTCTCACCACTGTTTTTCTGCAGGCACCAACCTACAGGAGGCTCCTACCTCAATACTGCAAGCTACAACTTGCAAGGAAGCACCAACTCCCTTCAGTTTTCTGCAGGCACCAACCTACAGGAGGCTCCAACCTCAGTCAGCTACAACTGACGACTATCAAGCTGAAACTTGATAGGGAAGCTCCAACTTCCTCAATTTATCAAACTGAAAGTTTGTTGATTTACCTCAGATATCAGCCCTGTTCTGTAGCTTCTCCTTCTGTTCTGCTTTTCTTAATCTTCTCTGTCTTACTCTTCTATATTCTGCCTTCTCTCGATTTACTCTCTCTTTATTAAAAAAAAACCCACTCTACATATCAAGATGATATTATTTATAGATTTCCTCACATGACTGTTTGTATTCTGCTTGGAATTCGAAATGGAAAGTCATGTCTCTTTGCCTTCTGCCTTCTCACTCCTTTTATCAGCTTACTCAGAAATTATAACTGTAGGTGTCAATTTTAACATTACAGTGGGAGTTTGTTTCTTCTCGGAGACTTGCCAATGCATTACAAACAATAAAAATTTAAATAAAACATTTACATTCAAATATAAATGACAACTCTAGCTCAACTCATTTAGTCTTTTGAATTGGTACACATTTGTCTTTTCTTTGGCTGTCTTTGTCTTTTCTGTGACTGTGTTTTATCTTCTTTCGGATCTGTTTTCTCTTCTGTCCTCTGCTGTGGTGTAACTGTTGCATATGTGTAAATGTGCCTTTTATATCCGCTGACTGTAAATCTGGAGGAATTCCAACGCTTTTCATGCCACGAGTGTCTTGTTGATGTGGAACATTCCGCAAGCGGAACGGACATATATCACAGTCATTGTATATTAAGAATCGCCCTCTCGTTAAGCTGAGGCCCGTGGGTCTACAAACCACATGGCTTATCGCAACAACGTTATATATATATAACAGCGCCTTTTCATATATATATAAGTAATTTCAACACTCGGCATACATATAAACTTCCTTTTAAAAAGACTTAAATCAATTCTCGGCATTATATAATAAAAACTCTTTAAACACGTTCCGGAACTCAAACCTATCAAGTCACAATTTATCAGTCCATCGGGTCCGATTCTCAATCGCAATCGCAACTTTCTGTTGTGATGTTCCGATGCTCCACTTTACCTCCAATGCGATTGACCATGGAACTGAAACATTTGTTAGTCATAACTTATAAGCCCATCGGGTCTGGGCTTCAATCGCAATCGCAAGTCTTTAACATGTATTCCGATTGACCAGTGCCGATGCGATTTGACCGTAACTCAAATATGTATTAACCACCGTTTATACACCCATTGGGTCCGGAACTTCAAACAAATGCAATCGGGGCGCATAATAGAAAAGTTCCGATTTGCGATCAGAACACGGATGCGATTTGCATCTATTAACTCCTGCTTATAACAGGATCGGGTCCGCCATTTCAATCGCAGCGTTTTACAAAAGACATGCGATTGGGAACTCGGATGCGATTAGCATCTATCAACTCCTGCTTATAACACGATCGGGTCCGCCATTTCAATCGCAATCGCAACTTTCTGTTGCGATGTTCCGTTGCCCTTGCGATCTCCGATTGCGATTGGGGAGGGGTCCCACCTTATCAAACTTTGTTTTATGCACTCCATAATATAAATGCCTTGGACCTTTGTTTATGTGATGCACTGCACATATATTTATATATATTTTTGCCGCTGGAGTGAAGTGATTCCCGGAATAAGTTTGTGTTATATTATATGTATAACGCCGGTTGGAGTGTGCGATTCCCGGAATATGGTTCTGTATTATATGCATTGTATTGCCGCTGGAGTTAAGCGATTCTCGGAATAAGTTTGTATTTGTTATATGTGCTCCGCCGGTTGGAGAGTGTGATTCCCGGAATATGGTTCTGTATTATATGTGTAACGCCCGGCTGGAGTCTGCGATTCCCGAAATAAGATTCGTGTTGTATAACGCTGGTTGGAGTGTGCGATTCCTGGAATATGGTTCTGTATTATATGCCGCTGGAAACAATTCTTCACTGTGCTTCTATGACTGTTACATTTTGACTTTCTTCTTGCTGCCTCTATTACTTTTGTTGTGCCTCTTTTGCCTTCCTTTGCTACAGCGTTGCCTCTTTTGCCTAAGTGCTACTGCCTTTGCCATCAATGACAATATTTCCAACAGTCTCCCCCTTTGGCGTTGATGGCAATCCACTTTCTCTGTTTTCTTTCTCTTTCTCTTGTTGCTTGATCTTCCTGTTTGCTATTTGTTCTTCCTCCCCCTTTGACATCAATGGCAAAGGATGACTCCTCATCCCCTCTGTATGGGTTCTGTCGTTGTATTTCCTTTCTCTGAGTTACGTTTAGGTCCTCTTCTGCCGAAATTGGACTATGATGTGTTTCATTTGTAGTGCCTGTAATATGTGCTAGATTGCAGACAGAGATGATGCATTTTACGATTGAAAGGTTCTTGTTGCTTCTAAATGCTGATAACATTGATAATGCTGATCCTGTGGACTTGTTTTATGCTTATCTTGCTGGTTGTTCTCCCCCTGGAATGATATCTTCGTTTTGTTCTCCCCCTGAGACTGTACTTTCTCTTCATATTAAAGAATAGTATCTACAGATACTACCCCTAGTTTGTCTCTCAAGTATTCGAATGGTTCTCTGGCAAGTGGTTTGGTAAATATATCTGCTATCTGTTCTTTCGTTGATACATAGTCCAGTTTAACTACCTTCTGAGCCACTTGTTCTCGGAGAAAATGATACTTGATTGGTATATGTTTAGTTTTTGAATGAAGCACAGGATTTTTAGATATACTTATAGCACTTGTATTATCACATTTGATTGAGATAAGTTCATTAATGCTTACCTTCATGTCTTGAAGTGTCTGCTTCATCCACATGACTTGTATGCAACATGCTGCTACTGCTATATATTCTGCTTCAGCTGTAGACAGAGAGATAGATGTTTGTTTCTTGCTTAGCCATGCCACCAGACTTTCTCCTAGATAGAATGCACCTCCACTTGTACTCTTCCTATCATCCACACAGCTGGCCCAATCTGCATTTGTGTATGCTGTCAAGGTGAAGCTTTTGCCTTTAGGATACCAAAGCCCATATTGTGCAGTTCCTTGTAGATATCTGAGTATTCTTTTTACTGCCAGAAGATGGTTTTGTTTAGGTGCTGCTTGATATCTTGCCACTAGTCCTACTGCTAGCATGATGTCTGGTCTTGAAGCTGTCAGATACAGCAGGCTTCCTATCATGGATATGTAGAGTTTTTGATCTACATCTGCAGACCTATCATCAGCACACAGCTTGCATCCCGTGATCATGGGGGTTGTCATTGGTTTGCAGTCCTCCATTTTGAATTTTTTCAGCATTTCTTTTAAGTATTTTTCTTGAGAAATGAATGTGCTTGTGTTCTTTTGCTGAATTTGCAGTCCCAAGTAGAAACTGAGTTCTCCAATCATAGAAATTTCAAACTATGTTTTCATCTCATCAACAAACCCTTTTGCTAGTTCATCTTTGTTGCTTCCAAACATAATGTCATCAACATATACAACAACAATTAGGAGTTCATTTTCATGCGCTTTTATGTATAGATTGTTGTCTACTCCACCTCTCTTAAAACCCTGTTTTTGCACATATTTGTCCAGTCTTGAGTACCAAGCACGAGGAGCCTGTTTCAATCCATATAGGGCCTTCTTCAGTCTGCACACATAGTCTTCTTTGTCTGTCAATGAGAAGCCTTCTGGTTGTTCCATGTACACTTCTTCTTCTAGATCTCCATTAAGAAAAGCAGACTTTACATCCATTTTATATACCTTGAAGTCTTGATAGCATGCAAATTCCAGGAACATTCCGATAGCTTCCATTCTGGCTACAGGTGCAAATGTTTCATCATAGTCAAGTCCTTCAATTTGTGAGTATCCTTTGCAGACCAGCCTGGCTTTATTCCTGATTACTTGTCCTTGCTCATTCATTTTGTTTTTGAATACCCATTTTGAACCAATGATATTTTTCTCAATAGGTCTAGGAACTAGTTCCCGGTATTGTTCTTCTCAATTTGGTCCAATTCTTCATTCATTGCTTTTACCCAATACTTGTCCTGGCTGGCTTCTTCAAATTTCTTTGGCTCTATTTGTGATAACATGGCTATGTATACTTCTTCTGTTTGTTCTGTTAGCTGCCTTCTTGTCTGGACTCCTGCTTTCTTGTCTCCTATGATCTGATCTTCAGGATGATTCTTCTAAGTGTATCTTGAGGGGGTTTTCGAGCTCAGCTCTGCATCATCTGTTGTCTTGCTTGTTTCATCATCATCCTTGTCTTCCTCTTCATGGTTGTCTGATGGACTGCAGCAGTCTGTATTTCTTGTATTGTTCGGAAGTTCTTCATCAAATCTCACATCAATACTTTCAACTATTTTCCGAAGAGTCTTGTTGTAGCATCTGTATCCTTTACTTTTGGAAGCATATCCTAGAAAAATCCCTTCATCTGCTCTTGCATCAAATTTCCCAAGGTTTTCATCATTATTCTTTATATAACACTTGCTACCAAAGACTCTGAAATGTTTTATTGAAGCTGGCTTTCCATGCCATAGTTCATATGGAGTCTTGTCACTGCTTGGCCTTAAGTGAGCTTTATTAAGGATATGTACTGCTGTGTGTACTGCTTCTGCCCAGAAGGTTTGAGCAATATTATTCTCTGCATCATAGCTCTGGCTATTTGTTGTACAGACCTGTTTTGTCTCTCTGCTACTCCATTCTGCTGAGGTGTCCCTGCAATAGTAAATTGTTGCTTTATTCCATGTTCATTACATAGGTCTGCAAAGTCATAATCTATGAATTCTCCTCCTCTGTCTGATCTGATACATTTCAGCTTGCATCCAGTTTGATTTTCTGCTAATGCTCTGAATATCTTAAATTTGTCCAGTGCTTCTGATTTATTCTTGAGAAACGCAACCCATGTCATTCTGGAGAAATCATCTATTATTAGCATAAAGTAGGACTCTCCACTTGGTGTTTTAGTTCTTACAGGTCCACACAGATCCATGTGCACAAGTTGCAGTGGTCTTCTTGTTGATAACTCTTCTTTAGATTTAAAGGATGTGCGAGTTTGTTTCCCAAATTGACAAGATTTGCATATAGTACTTGAAGGCCTCTTTATTTCTGGCATATCTCTGACATCTTTCTTCTTGCTTAGTCTGATGATATGGTCAAAGCTGAGATGTCCCAATCTCCTATGCCACAACCATGACTCCTCAAGTTTGCTAAGATGGTAGGCTTCATCTTCCTCTTTCACTATGTATACATTGTTCTTTGTTCGAACACCTTTGAGCAGAGTCTTTCCTGTTGTGCTTGACCTGACCACACAATCTTGTGCTCTAAAAATAACTTCACAGCCTTTGTCACACATCTGACTGACACTCAGTAAATTTGCTTTCAGTCCATCCACAAATAGTACCTCTTGGGCTTTTCCTCTGCCATTGTCTATGCTAACTGAGCCTTTTCCCTTGATCTTTCCTGATTTATCATTACCAAAAATAACATTGCCAGATTTCTTTTCATCAAGAGTTATAAACTTGCTTCTGTCTCCAGTCATGTGTTTGGAGCAGCCACTGTCCAAGTACCACTGGCTTTTTAGATCTTGAGTAGTTAGAGCCAGGTCACATTTATTCACCTTCTTTATCCACTGGAGGCCCCCTTTTGTTTGGTATCTTTTGTGAGGTGATGAATTATATCCCTTTAGAGAACACTTGGAAGATATATGCCCAATTTGATTGCATATACAACATTTGATTATAGTTTTTGCGGAATTGTGAGCATGAAAAAAATTGCTTTGACTCATAAACCTCCTTGAGGTATTGAACATCAGTCTTTGTCCATACTTTCTACATTCAATAATTCTATGGCCAAAATCTTTACAATAAAAACAATAACCATAGAAATTACTTGCATACCTGATGTAAGGTTGTCTCTTCCATGCTTGCCTCTTTTGCTGGTTTGAATCATTCCTCCTTGCATGACAATATGCAGCAATGTGTCCCTGCTTGTGGCAGACATAACAGGTGGCATTCTTCATAGGAGGCAAGAGTCTCCTTTGATGGCTTCCAAATTTGATATAATCAGGGATATATGATCTTTTCTCTGTTGTCTTAGTATTTGTTACAATCTTTGTTATTAGAGGTTTCTTCTGGTCTCTGTCTTTCTCATTACATGCTTCTTCCTTTGTAGGGATTATTTGGGCTGCTTCATCAACCTTCTTTGCTTTTACAAAAATTATATTTTTGTTTTCCTTTTCTTTGCCTTTACTTGATTCTCCTTCATAGCCTATCCCAGTTTTTATTAGAGGAGATCTTTGAACATCCAAGATTTCATTCAGCTTACCAGAACTTGTCATTTGAGACGGGTATATGGAAACTTTCTGTCGAGCACTTTCTAATTTCATTCTCAGACACATAATTTCTTCTTCCAGCTTCTCTTGTTCTCGAGTTTTATCTTTGATTTGCTGAAGTAACATATCTTCTATCTTCTTGGCTTCTTCAAGCTTTACCTTCAGCTGCATGAGGGCTTCTGAATTTTGTTCTTCTTTCACACATTTGAGGAGAATCTCCTTTTGTTTTCTGCATTTTAGTTTGAGTCTATCAATCTCCTCCAGAGCACTTCTTAACTCCCCCTCAAGGTCTACTTCCCCTTCTTCTTCTTCATCTTCTAGTAGGAGTCCCTCAATATCTTCTATGGCCATCAATATAAATTCTGAGGTTCCTTCTTCACTTGAGGGTTCATCTGAGTCTTCAGATGCACTGCTGTCTTGGTGAGCATAATAGGATTTTCTGCTGAATTTCTTTCCTTTCTGCCAGTTCTTTGATGTGTCTTTCTCTGATTCTTGAGCTTGATTTCTTACTTTCTTGTGAGGACATTTAGCAACATAATGTCCAACTCTTCCACAGTTAAAGCATTTGAAGGGAAGTTTACCTTTGTATCTACCTGAGCCTCTATCCAATTTCTTGACAAATTTAGCCTCTTCTTCATCAGAGCAAGAGCATATGTCTTCCTTTTCTTCTTTCTTCTTTTCTGTTTTGAATGTTGCCTCCCTTGTGCTTGACTTCTTCTGTGGAAGCCTCATCTCATATGCTGTAAGATTTCCTAGTAGCTGATTCATGGTCAATGTCTCCCAATTCGCTGTCTCTTCTATTGCGGATACCTTGGGATTAAATCTGGATGGGAGTGATCTTAGAATCTTTTGCACAACTATACTTTCTGGTATGGTTTCTCCAAGAGCTTTCATATTGTTAACAAATTCTGCAACTTTTAAGAAGAAGCTGCCAACATCTTCATCATCATTCATTTTTAAGTTTTCAAACTGGGCTCTATATACTTGAAGTTTGGCAGTTTTTACTTTTTGGTCTCCCTCATGTATGCGTTTTCAAGAGTATCCCATATTTTCTTGGCAGTGTCTTTGTGCATTACTTTAATAAACTCTGCTTCACATAATCCATTCAGGATGGCATTCATGGCTTTTGCATTAGCTACAAAGCTTTCTTTAGCTTCTTTTTTTGTATCAGTTGACTTCGGGGCATATCCTAATTCCACAGCAGCCCAGACTTCTATTCCTAGAGACATTATGTATGTCTTCATTCTGATTTTCCAGAAAGCATAATTTTCACCAGTGAAGAAAGGGGCTTTATTGGTTGAGCATCCTTCTTTACTAGCCATCTTAGGAACCTAGGATCTCCTTTCAGTTGTTAGACTTGTACAAAGGAACCTGCTCTGATACCAATTGTTGAATCTCTAATTAAACTGAGAGGGGGGGGTGAATCAGTTTAATACATTCCTGATCTTTTAAACTTTTCAATAAACTTATTTACACCTTCATTTCAAACTCTATTTGATGTGAGAGTAATCTTAAAATGTAATCTGAAAGTATTAGTTTAATAGAGCAGTAGACTTAATTTGAGAGCAGCAGGTATTAAGCAAATGATACATATCAGATCAATACATAAATATCATGCACAGAGACACCAGATATAAGTGGAAACCCATAAAGGGAGAAAACCACATCTTATTATTGTTGTGATGCAAAGGCAAGCTCCAACTCCCTCTCACCACTGTTTTCTGCAGGCACCAACCTACAGGAGGCTCTATCCTCAATTCTGCAAGCTACAACTTTCAAGGAAGCTCCAACTCCCATCAATTTTCTGCAGGCACCAACCTACAGGAGGCTCCTACCTCAGTCAGCTACAACTGACATCTATCAAGCTACAACTTGATAGGGAAGCTCCAACTTCCTCAATTTATCAAACTGAAAGTTTGCTGATTTACCTTAGATATCAGCCCTGTTTTGTAGCTTCTCCTTCTGTTCTGCTTTTCTTAATATTCTCTGCCTTATCCTTCTATATTCTGCCTTTTCTTGATTTACTCTCTCTTACTCTCAAAAACTCTCTCTACATATCAAGATGATATTATTTATAGATTTCCTCACATGACTGTTTGTATTCTACTTGGAATTCGAAATGGAAAGTCATGTCTCTTTGCCTTCTGCCTTCTCACTCCTTTTATCGGCTTACTCAGAAATTATAACTGTAGGTGTCAATTTTAACATTACAGTGGGAGTTTGTTTTCTCTCGGAGACTTGCCAATGCATCACAAACAATAAAAATTTAAATAAAACATTTACATTCAAATTTAAATGAGAACTCCAGCTCAACTCATTTAGTCTTTTGAATTGGTACACATTTGTCTTTTCTTTGGCTGTCTTTGTCTTTTCTGTGACTGTGTTTTATCTTCTTCCGGATATTTCTAATACATTCTATACTGTTTAATAGGTATAGCTAACATATGTGTAAATGTGCCTTTATGTCATTGGTATAAATGCAGATCTATTCCCAACGCTTTTCATGCCAGAGTGTCTTGTTGATGTGGAACATTCGCGAAGCGGAACGGACATATATCACGATCATTTGTATTGAAATCGCCTCTCGTTAAGTGGGCGAAGTAGGTCTACAAACCACATAGCCTCCTTAACAACGTTATCCCCGCAAACTGGCGCCTTTTCATATATATAAGTAATTTCAACACTCGCGTGCATAAACCTTTTAAAAAGACTTAAATCAATTCATTATATAATAAAACTCTTTAAACCGTTCGAACTCAAACCTATCCGTCTGATTTTTCATGTCCATGAATTAGATTCTCAATCGCAATCGCAACTTTCTGTTGTGATGTTCCGATGCTCCACTTTACCTCCGATGCGATTGACCATGGAACTGAAACATTTGTTAGTCATAATTTATAAGCCCATCGGGTCCGGGCTTCAATCGCAATCGCAAGTCTTTAACACATGTTCTGATTGACCAGTGCCGATGCGATTTGACCGTAACTCAAATATGTATTAACCACTGTTTATTCACCCATCGGGTCCGGAACTTCAAACAAATGAAATCGGGGCGCATCATAGAAACGTTCCGATTGCGATCAGAACACGAATGCGATTTGCATCTATTAACTCCTGCTTATAACCGGATCGGGTCCGCCATTTCAATCGCAGCGTTTTACCAAAGACATGCGATTGGGAACTCGAATGCGATTAGCATCTATTAACTCCTGCTTATAACCGGATCGGGTCCGCCATTTCAATCGCAATCGCAACTTTCTGTTGCGATGTTCCGCTGCCCTTGCGATCTCCGATTGCGATTGGGGAGGGGTCCCACCTTATCAAACTTTGTTTTATGCGCTCCATAATATAAATGCCTTGGACCTTTGTTTATGTGATGCACTGCACATATATGTTTATATATATGTTTGCCGCTGGAGTGAAGCGATTCCCGGAATAAGTTTGTGTTATATTATATGTATAACGCCGGTGGGAGTGTGCGATTCCCGGAATATGTTTGTGTTATATTATATGTATAACACCGGTTGGAGTGTGCGATTCTCGGAATATGGTTCTGTATTATATGCATTGTATTGCCACTGGAGTTAAGCGATTCCCGGAATTTTGCAACGGCTCTACCTCTGCCTCTGCTGCTGTCACTCTGCCTCTGTCTCTATCTTCCGATAACGGTTCTTCACTGTGCTTCTATGACTATTACATTTTGACTTTCTTCTTGCTACCTCTATTGATTTCGCTGTGCCTCTTTTGCCTTCCTTTGCTACAACGCTGCCTCTTTTGCCTGAGTGCTGTTGCTTTTGCCTGAGTGCTGCCTCCTTTGCCATCAATGAAAATATTTCCAACATCATGTATTTGAGATATCAGTTGTACTTGTCTACGCAGGTTTTCTGAAGGCAGTGTTTTCAGTTGGACACGTTCTCGTAAAGCATTTCACCCCTCCCTCCCTCTCGGGCCTCATGTTTTAGGGGGCATCTGTTACACAGTTATTTGTCACCGTCCCTGCAATCCCCCATCCCCAACATTGGAGGGCCTATTCCGTGACCTGTGAGCAGTGACATGACCTGAAACCACTTTCATGGAATCCCCCCTGACAAGGACAATCATTCCTCTGAAGACAGTTTCCTGTAAAAAGCCCTAAAAATAGACCTTTTGGCCTTAGCGCGACTAGCCAGTTCAGCGCTCATGCCAATGGGGGAAATCCACCAAAGAGGGTGTGCCAATTGACACTCTATCCTAGTGTATTACTCGCGCAAAGCTTAATAAGGATTGTTTTTTTTAAATAAATGGCGGAATTTTGATTCCAACCAACTCTTGAACGAGTCTCTAAAACGAGTTGGGACGTTTGGCTCCGAATCTCCATGTAGGGGAAGTGGTTTTCCACCTATCATGGAAGCTTCCTTGAGGATAGGGCCAATCCCACCATTGTAGGGATCCCAACTCCCTTTCCACCATCTATATAAGCTTTCCATTTTCCCTTTGCAAACTAGCCTGAATAGAGCTGAATCAGTAGTAAGGAGACTATCGTCAGACAGTCAAAGAGAGAGAGACTTGTCCCATCCCGACGAGCTTCATCGAGACGTGCTCCGTTGTTGACTCGCCGAAAGAAGATCCAGCGTCAGAGCTCAAGTTGTATCTTTCTTTGTTCTGATTAATAATAAACGACTTTGATTATGGCTCCATTCGTATCTTCATGTTTTATGTTATGAATTGTATCTTCTCTGACTGATACATAGTTGCATGTATTAGGTTTTACGCTTGTGTGTTGTTGTTTCTTCGTGTACGTGCAGGTGTTCGAACGTGCCCAGTGGGAGAATTGTGATTTTCCAAAGCGAGGGACGGAAGCGCCATCCTTCCTGCAAGCAACAGCAGCGTGGGACTTAAGGTAGGCCTCTTGTTGCATCTTGGTCTTTTGTAACTAGGAACCTGCGTCTTAGCGTGACTCGGTTGTTGCTAGACCCGATCTGGGCTAGTAGGGATCGCCTCTGTCCGCAGAGGGGATTTACCTCTCCAACAAAGATCCTTTTCTTTCATGTAAGGCTGAAGAACGGACTGGAATATTGTAGATTGATGAACCTATTTTTTTTGTAAAAGTCACTTAGGTGCTTGTGAGGAGGGAAAATTATCTTTAAGTTTAAAAAATTGGAGAATGTCACTAGTCCCTAATATGAAAACTATAAAATGTTTATGGATGTATTTGTAAAATTATTCAAATTTATAATGATTTTCTATATACCGTTTATATAATGTTTGTGATTTTTAAGGTAAAATAGATTTATATTGTAAAATTTGGGCGAATAATTTTTATAAAAAATGGAAATTGGCGAATCTCTTTTTTGGAAAAATCATGGAAAATTAGCCCACCTACGAATATTAACCCCTAAAATTTTCCATGCTTGTGAGGGTTGTGGAACCGCCAAGAGTTTCCTTAGGGAAAAATATTGGGTGCTTGAATTACTGATGAACCACCTCGAGAGGTGATCTCTTACCCATTAGTAGCTTATCCAGTGATGAACATGCCTCAATGTTAAATCTCTTCTCCTGAATGTTAGTTGATAATCTCTACACCGTGGTCTCCTAACATGGATGTTAATTATGTCTAAAAGGACAAAGTAAACAAATGTGTGGCTGATGGATGAAGGTAGTGTGGCTTTGTGGCATCCGGTTTCAGTTTTTCTGTTGGTTTAAATTCCTCTTAAGAAGCACTCCACCTCAAACACTAGAATCTGGCTCAGGGGTGACAACTACAAGTAACTATGGTTGTAGCTTATCTATGATTGGGTGGACAGTTAGAGTCCCACTATTAGTTGGAAAACCAATGTGTTGAATAAGATAAGTGTATATCTATGCTCCTCGGTCTAAATGTTCCGTGTGTGTTTAGAATTGGTTGAATTTTGTATTCACGATATGAAATTAGGACTCCATTCATAAAACATGAATGTCAATACTCTGTACAATTATTTTTAAGGAAATAATTGTTTTTCTATGATTATTTATGGAATTTATTGTAACCTCAATAATTGATTGAAAGTATGGGTGAAATATATTGTTTAAATGATCTTTGTGTTTACCTTAAGACTGGAAACTTAGTCCAATGGTGTATATGCATCCTTTAAATATGGATAAATATGTGAATTCATGTGATGGGATGTGTTTTTCATTTTCAAGCTCATAAGATATAGTGGAGTATGTGTTTGTGTAAATATCTATGATCATACATGAAAAATGGACTACGGTCATGAGTGAGTTTTAGTAAAGCTCGATAGGGATAGGCCGGAAGAGCTTGTGTATGCCTTGTATGTCAGTGAATATGTATAGGAAGTATCAGCTAAGGCCTTGTACACTTAATAAGTAGTCACTAAGTGCAGGGATAGAACTATTTTAAGCCCAAAGTACAGGGTGCCGAAAGGAATTGGTTTAACCCTCTTCAACAATGTGACTGGGTGTTGTGACATAATGCTTGTGGTGGGAGAAATTTGGGTTGTCGATGGTGAAGCACCCATGGTCATCAAATGAATTCAGAAGTTGAACATCTTGAAAGTATCAAGTGGAGAATTAAAGAAAATTGTTGGGGTATCATCCTTGGGATCATGTGATAGTGGGGATGAAACCAAAGAGTCTCATCTACACTTTGTCAGGGAGGATAAAAACCCCAAAAATTCTTATAACATAAATACCATGATTTGAAAGACCCAAATGTTAAGTGGGACCCCTTCAAAGTGAAGGTTGCAGCGTCAGATGACATCACCTCCGATCCCGAGACCCTCGATATTTTTCACAGAGAAAATAATAAGATGGCTAGGATATAAGTCCCATGGTGACTTGGTGTGTTGGGGCATATTCAGTGGGATTAAAATTTATGTGGCATGAATGTAGTCTGTTAGCATAGTTCTTTGCTAAGTCATGAGCCATTCCATAGTTTTATTTTTAGATTTAAACTTCAAAAATTTTAAAAATTTTAAACAAATTTTTTGGTCGCTACTAGAATTTTTGGAAGTACCATTTTTAGCCTTTTCGTATAGTCTGTTATTTTCCTCTTTCTGTCTTATTTATTTTTATTCTGATGTTGCCGGAAATTACAGAAGCATACTATGTTTACAAAACAAAACAAAAAACAAAAAAGCGCATCTGCTTTAGTTAAGCCACGTGCTATAGTGTGAATACGCCTCAAATATTTTTTAGATCTTTTCAGATCTCATGATAGGTGTCGTATTGCAGTCAGTTAGTTTAAGTCAAGTCATAATATACATTGAACCCATGTGTCACTCGCAATTTTGAACTGAACTGTTACCCCGTCCTTCCTGTCAGCCCCAAGTCAGTGATGTGTATGTTTAGGTATGTGTTTTTATGAATGGAGGAAATCGTGGTTATTACACTCAAAGTTATAATAGTTTGGTTGGTTTCAAAACCGTGTTGCCGGAAATTTCAGCCAATTAATAGCAAAGACTGCAGAGGTGACTGTTTTTCACAGATCCATTTGTCTCGAGACATTTGGAGCACTCCATA
This sequence comes from Pinus albicaulis, assembly GCA_034641835.2. Classification (NCBI taxonomy): domain Eukaryota; kingdom Viridiplantae; phylum Streptophyta; class Pinopsida; order Pinales; family Pinaceae; genus Pinus; species Pinus albicaulis. The sequence continues at coordinate 48,355 of JAXQQM020087495.1, read as the reverse complement.
TAGAAAAACGCAGCCCATTGAAGGTGATGCTGGATTATCACATGCTGCACATCATGTTGAGGAATATTTTCAATGAGGAAGGATGATTTTCAAGGGGTGATGAACCAAAGTTTGGTTTTAAGACCACCTAAAAAGCAGGAACTCTTTCATTCGAATTTTTAGCTATTGGAGTTCGAATTACTGAGAGTCATAGTTTGAGAAGGAGTCTGGATTTAAGACAAGATTTTCAAAGGTGAATACAAGCCACACTTTTAAGGTAAAACTTTTCCTACTCCACCACCTATCAGTTGCAAGAGACAGAGTCATTTGTTTTCTGAAGATGACTAAAATAGGTGGTAAAATAAATCAAACAGAGCCATAGGGTGTAGATCCAGTTTATGCCAATTTGAGGGTATGAAGTTTATTTATTCAGTCAGGGTGGTATTCTCTTTGTGCCAGGTTAGGGAGCTCTCACTCAAGAGTAGCTCAAGAGTTTTCTAACTCTTTTAATGGAAATGAAGCTACAATTTATGGCCTCACCTTGTAGGTTTCTAAAGACTCCATTACTGAAGCCTTTAATCTTCCCCAAGAAGAAGAAAGGTGGTTCAAAGGGTAGGTAATTATAGGAGGAGATCTCAATATCTTCCTCCAGGATACTTACAGAGATCCAAATTCGGAAAAATGCATTCCAAGTAGCTACCTTAAGAATGACTAGGCATAATCTATCAAGCTTATCAAGATATACCTCACTTGTGAAAGGAGGTATACAGTTGTGTTCCTCTATCACATGAGATTTATTTTTCATATTGTGGGGATGAAGATATTAAATATGCCATTTTTCTTATTCAAAAGCCTGACAAAAATGTCAACAAGGGTTCAGACTCACACTGATGTTTATGACTATAGCTTGTACCATCAATCTTTGATCAAAGTTCTAGTTGAATAAGAGTTGGGGAAGAGAAGCCAGACTTGGGGCCACTTTTTATTCTATAGGGCAGGCCAAATTGCACCTACACCTCCAGTTTCACAACCAAACCCTCAGCGTACAGAAATAAGAACAAAAAAAAGACCAAAAAATAAAACATTCACAAGAAGGCCAAGGGCAAAAAATAGAAGTTTTATGCACTCAAGGCTAAAAGAAGGTTGGAAAAATGAGAGATTCGTCAACAAGAAAACCCAAAGCAATGAAAATAGTGACCATGTTCCTCCTTTTCCTAACGTATACACTAGACTCCGAACAGGAAGGTTTGCAACTGAAGATAAATAAAAAGCACAGGTGCTACCGAAAATTATGGAAGCACATATCCAGCAAAAGTTGCAGAAAGAGTATCAACCTACAAAATCATATGAAGAAATCCTAGAGGATGTTGGTTATGACATCAACAATAAGAAGAAGAAGGAAGAAGCTAAACCTGTTGTTGGTACCAGAAAGAGGGATACCAGAGACAACAACAAATTTAGGCTTAAGTCCAAGGATCTACATAATCTAAGCCTAATGAAAGAAGTTATTGATATTGAAGGAAAACCTGAAGGTTCAAAGACATATAAAACCATGAAGAAAAAAAAACACAACCCCTTTGTAGCAGCACTTAGAGCCCTCATAGAGAAGAAAAACGAAAAAGGGTTCTAAGGAGGACAAAGCCCCTGTCAAGGAAGCAGCCATAAGAGAAAACATATCCAAATCAGCCACTAGCAGCAAAAAATACTTAGATAAGCCGGTTGAAGCTGCAACACACATAGAGGGAAGGTAAAAAGGTTTTTTGATTCAAGTACCTTTTTGCTGATCAGTTACAATTTTGAACAACAGCTTAGGTGTCAAGGAATATAAGTCTGCATAGGATTTTCAGCATTTTTTGTGTATTTTTTAAAAACAAACAGGACATTACCAGAATTTCCGACAACATTCCAGATTTTGCGCAGTTATAGGTTTTTACCGGAATTTCCGATAGCACTTGTTTTAACTGAATTTCGACACCTATCAACAAATTTTTCTGAGCTAGTTAAGGATGGATAATAACCCATAACCGAACGGATAATACATGTGACGGTGAAAGGAGGCTATGAAGTTGTTAGAGGTCTTATTAAATGGAGATACATGGCTATTAAAGACCCAAGACACAAGGAGATCAATTAGCAGAAAAAGGGGCATCATGACAACACACTCAACATTCCAGTCCAAATTTAGTCTCTTATTTCTTCTCCATCTATCCTTTCTACTTGATTTCGATAGGATAAGTCTGTAATGTATTTTGACACCTATGTAATGTTAAAATTAGTGTTTCCTTAATTTTAGAAGAGATGGAGTTGGTGCCTCTCTTGCTATGTATACCACTTGTAAATACTATTTCTAGGTTGGTTGTTGGTCTACCTGAAGACTGAATATAGTAAAAAAAAAAAATTCTTCATGATGGAGGATTTTGTGACTCAAGGAACATATAATTTGTGGTGTGCCTCTTTTCTTTGTTAATTTCTTCTAAAATATGAATTGCACCAAATAGTAGGGTGTGAGTGATAAGTTGTTAAAGGATTTAACAGTGAATTTTCTTCTTTCAGTTTTTTTAAAGTTATATGTGTGTTATAGAACATTTCAGTGAAGATTTCATAAAGGATTTGTGGAATACTTTATACATGCATTCTATTTCTGAATGTTGTTTGCTTTGCATAAACTGATTTTGTGTAAAGAGCCATCATCATAGATGTGTGACGTATTTAGGATAGGAATATTTCCTGGAATAGCTACCAACTATTCATCTTCTTCCACTTGTCCACTCTGCTCCCTATACTACCTTTTAGCCACACAATTTATACTTTCCACAACTTGCCAAATGCATGAAAGTTTTAAAGAACACAAAAAAATCATTTCAAAATCTTTGAGAAGTCATCCCACCACTCAAACAACCCCTTTAAAATTTTGAAATGAACTATGATGTGTAAGGCTTACTCCTTAGGCAGTCAAGGAGTAACTCATTGCGATAATATCTTTGGCATCATTGTCGGGGAGGCGAATTGAAGTTTATCCCTTGGTGAATGACAAAGTTATAAGTCTAGTTCTGAGGTGTATAGTTCCAGCTGTATTTTTAGACTGCTTTACACCTGGAAACTCCATTGTTGAAATTCTGGCTCCTAGAAGGACTAGAACCAGGGCTAACCCATATTCCCCTTTGAGAATCCCAATTTCAGACCCTGAAAAGCTAATCAAGAAAAAGAGTAAACGAATGTTTTCTACCTCTACTATTGTTTTCTCAAAGGTTTTCCCTAAAGAAGTCCCGAAAACTTTATCCCCTGATTTTACAGAAAATCATATATGTCCCTTTTTTTTCCAATCAAAAAACAATACCTACATCAGAAGTTGTTGATTCATCATCTCTTGTTCACAATCCACCTATTTTTATTCCACAAATCCCAACAACTCACACCATGACAGGTCCAAACCCACCCCCTAACCAAATGGATGCAATTGTTGCTGCAAGGTATGCCCCTAAGTTTAGTGGTGAGAGAGAGGTAATAACTCATGAACACCTTGCTGATTTTTATGCCTATGTTGACAATCTGAATATTGAACATGGAGATGTATGGATTAGAGTTTTTGTTCAAAGTCTTGAGGGTCATGTTAGAAAATGGTTTAGATCTTTGACAGCTGGTAGCATCACTGGAATTGAAACCCTAGATGGTACATTTTTAAGGAAATGGGGTGATAAGAAATATTTTTTGTATTATATCACTAAATTTGGTGCAATAAAAATAAAAGGAGAATCAATTTCTAATTTTTCTAAGATATTCAATAAGATGCATAGAAAAATACCTATTGAAGCTTCTGCCAAAATCACTTATGCTGGTGCCTTTGATCCTTATTTTTGTTTATTATTAAGAGAAATAAGATCTACAACACTAACAAAAATGCAGGACCATGCAATGGAGGTAGAATCTAATGTGTTAGCAGTAGATAGGCTCAAAGGAGGGATTGACAGAGAAAAAAAAAAAGCAAAAAGTTGAATTTTCAACTTCAAGAACTTCACACATAGATCCTGAGTTAGATGAGCTGACCAATATGGTCAAGTCATTGACTACTGAGATTTCCATGCTCAAGATGGAAGCAAGACCAACTACAACCAGAACTGTTTCATTTCAGCAACCTAATAGGAAGCAATTTAGAAGACCTAATGTTCCTCAAATTTTGCAGTGAGACAGGAGAGATGATGATGATAAAAAAATTCAGCCTCCTTTGCAGAATGCTATATTTGAAGATGAAGAGGAAGCTAAAAGGTTGGATAAATCTGCTGATATCAATTTTATGAGAGACAAAGAAGGGTTGATTCATCTTACACAAGCAGAATATGAGGATTTCATGTCATATACTCAAAAAAATGAAGTGGTTCCTGATCATTCCATGATTGCAGCTGATCATGAAAGCAAATATAATCTCAGATCAAAAAATATTGACGATATTCCAAATCATGTTGCACAAACCAAGAAGAATAAGAACGTAGTGAAAATTCCAACAGAAAAGCAAGTTGTTGAATATAAATTTCTGGAAATTTCAGTAGTCGTTAATTCTCCTTCATTTGAGGTAAAAATTGCTCATAAACTACCCCCTATTTTCAATTTTTAGAATGAAATAAAAAAGATAAAGGTTTGTGTTCCTCTTGTAGAGGTTATGAAAAGTGATGACTTCAAAAAGACCTTTATGAAAGCTCTTCAACCCCCACCTACCGAAGTAGCTTCCGATTTTGTTAACCTTCAATATGACAAGCCCACTGTTATTTTAGGTCCATTGGTAGAAGACAGAGATGACTCTACCCCTCCTTTCTATCTATCTTTGAATATTCATGATAAGGTCTTGCATAATTTCCTAATGGACTCCAGAGCCTCACATAATTTACTACCCAAGGTATTCATGGATGAACTAGATATTGAAGTAACTAAAGAGTACGAAGGTCTCTCCTGTTAATTTGATTCCCAGAATGTTCAATGCCTTGGTGTCATCAAATACCTTGCAATAAGCCTTTTTCAGTTACCCAAGAGAGGAATGTTGATGGATATTGTTGTGGCTCAAATTCCTCCTAGGTTTGGCATGTTGCTTTCTAGGTCATGGATTAGAAGGTTGGGAGGAACATTGCAAATGGATTTCACTTATGCTACTGTTCTTGTTTTTGGAGGAGAAAAAAGAATACTTTATAGAGAAGCTCAGCTGGCATATATTATTAGTGACAACAAATACCCCACTAATCATCCAATTTATGCTAGAACAACTAATGTTGGTTCAAGCATTTTACATATGGATAATGCTGTCCTATCTGTGGAATTTTTTCATATTTTGAAGCCTGCTGGAAAACAGATCAGTCATGAAGGTTATCAGCTATGGAAAATTTATTTTGATGGCTCGTGTTCCAAAGAAGGATCTTGTGCAGGGATAGTTCTCATTTCCCCTTTGAAAGAAATTTCCACTTTTTCGTTCAAACTTGAATTTGAAGAAAATAACAATGTGGCTGAGTATGAAGCTCTGCTAATTGGTTTAAAAATAGCAAAGGACATGAATATTTCAAAAATTTCTATTTTTAGAGATGCTGAAATGATTATTCAACAAATCAGAAATGTTTATCAAACTAAGAATCCTAGACTCAAAGATTACCGAATGTGGTATGGAGCATTGTAGAAGACTCATTCCTGGCTTTTAACATTTCTTTTGTTTGAAGAGAAAGCAATATTTTGGCTGACTCACTTTCTATTTCAGCAAACTCATTCAAGATTCCAATACCTATGAAGCTGAAATATGAAGTGGAAGTTAGGTTCAGACCTAGAATTCTTGATAATGTCAAGCATTGGAAAATTTTTGAAGATGATCAAGAGATTAGAAGATTCTTTGAAGCTGCTGAAGAATTTTATGTCCTAAACATTGATCAAGATGAAGATCACATGAAGAATGATACTGATTTGCAAGACACTAAAATCTGCAAAAACATATTATTGATCAGCCTATCATTCAGCTGCCTACCAATCACCTTCCCAAGGGTTTAATCCCACTTGAGAAGCTCTTTCATCACAATGATGTCTCATTCAAACCATAGTTGGCTAAAATAGAAGAAGAATTGGAAGATTTCAATTTGGGCACAGAAAAAGAACCAAGGTATGTGAATTTGTCAAAAGCTTTATCAGGAAAAATAAAGGTTGAATACCACAAGTTGTTCTGTGAATTTGTTGATGTTTTTGCCCAAAAATATGAAGATCTTAAGACATATAATACAACTATATTTCAGCATAGGATACCATTGAAGGATGGTACTAAGCCTTTCAGGCATAAATTAAGGCAAATCAATACACTATTGTTACGAGTGACGGAGAACGAAGTTAAGAAAAATATGGATGCTAAAATCATCATTCCATTGAGATAATTAGATTGGGTTGCTAATCTAGTTCCAGTAAGGAAGAATAGTGGTGAAGTCAGACTATGTGTAGATTTCAGAAATCTTAAAAAGTGCTCCAAGAAATATAACTATCATTTTCCAAATATGGAGCATACTCTTCAAAAGGTAACTGGTTCAGACATAATTTCCATGTTAGACGGTTTCTCCAGGCACAATCAAGTTTCAGTTTGGCCATAAGACTGAGAGAAGACATCATTCACTACTCCTTGGGGAACAGTAATGTATGCAAAGTGCCATTTGGGATAATGAATGTCAGAGCTACTTTTTAGTGTGGTATGGACATTGCATTCATTGGAGAAAAGGACAAATTCTTCGTCATCTATTTAGATGATATTACTGTTTATTCAACTTCAGATCAAGAACACCTTCAACACTTGAGAGAAGTATTTGTTAAATGAAGAAAATATGGTATATCATTGAATCCAAAGAAGTCTCATTTTCTCTCAAATAAGGTAAGATGTTAGGTCACACGGTTTCAAAAGATGGAGTGAAAATTCATCCTAAGAGAGTGATTTCAATTCAAGATTTAACACTTCCAAGATCTAAGAAATAGGTTCAATCTTTTCTTGGTAAGATCAATTTCTTAAGAAGGTGCATTCCAAATTTTTCTGATGTGGTGAAGCATATTAATTGCATGTTGAATAAGGACAAGGAGGTCAACTGGACCATTGAATCCAGAAATTCATGTGAGCTGATAAAAAAAGCCATTATTCAAGCACCTCAACTGGTAAGCCCTGAATATTCAAAGTATTTCTTGATCTTCTCATTGGCCTCACAAGATACTATTGTTGTTGTTTTGTTACAAAAATATTCAGAAAATAAGGAAGCTCCCATAGAATTTTTCGGCAGAGCTCTTAGAGATGCAGAATTGAAGTATGAAATGTTGGAAAATCATGCCTATGCATTAGTGAAACCTCTGAAAGCTTTTAGAGTTTATATTCTGCATGCTCAAGTTATTTCTTATGTACATTCATTTGTTGTTAGAGAGATATTAGTTTAGCCCGATATTGATGGAAAAAGAAGCAAGTGGGTGACTAAAGTTCTTGGGTTTGATTTATAGATAAAGCCTACTAAACTAATCAAAAGTCAAGGATTAGCCGAACTACTAGCTGAAGAAAATTGTAAAGTTTTGGGCTTTAATTTTATTGATGACAACTTTGAAGGACAGATTTTTGAACTGATAGACCTAATCACAATGGATGTAAATCTTTCTGAATGCAGCCGGTATAAGGACATCATCTATTTTCTACAACATTTTAAACGTCCTCCAAACTATGATAAAAGAAATGTAAGATCTTTGAAGATGAAAACTGTTAAATTTTTCATTAAAGATAATTTTTTACATTGGAAAGATTCTACAAGAGTTCTGTTGAGATGCATTGACCTAGTGAGTCCAAGAAAGTTATCTTTGATATGCATAGTAGTGTGTGTGGAGGAGATCACTATTGGAGAACCAATTCATACTAAATATTGAGTTGGCTATTTTTGGCCTAGCTTATTTTCTGATGTATGTGCTGAGGTAGGAGCATTTGAAAATGTCAAAAAATCATTGGTAAGAAACATCTGAAGTCTTTGCCTCTCAAGCCCATAGTTGTTTTTGCACCTTTTTAGTAATGGGGCTTAGATTTCACTTGAGAAATTAATCCACCTTCAAGTGGAGAGAATTGTTGGATTCTTGTTGCAACTGATTACCTCACCAAACGGATTAAAGCAATACCTACCAGGAATGCTACTCATAAAGTTATTATTAATTTGCTGGAGGGAATCATAACCATATTTGGATGTCCATGAAGGTTAGTAGCAGATAATGCAGCTGCTTTTAAAGCCACTCCATTGGTAAAATTCTCTAAAGATTATGGCATTCAGCTCACTCACTCTACATCTTAGTATCCTCAAGGGAATGGTTTAGTTGAATCATAAAAGTTTGGTAGAATCATCACCAAACTATTGGAGCAAAACAATAAAGCTTGGGGTTGAAATTGAAGTTTGCTTTATGGGCAGATAGGGTGAGAATCCAAAAGGCTGTTAATACATCAAATTTTCAAATGGTTTATAGAACTAATGTTGTTTTTCCAGTCCAATTAGCCATTCCTATAGCTAAATTTATGCAAGATCATGAACCTAAGCTAGATGACATGACCAGGAGTATTTATCAAATCATAGAAGTCCAATAAAGGCGATAAAAACAATATGATTTGGTGAGAAAATATAAGCAAGATGTAAATAAAGTTTTTGATAAAGGAACTAAAAAAGAATATTTCTAGATTAGAGATCTAGTGTCGAAGTGGGATGCACAACATCAAGATCCAGGTAAGCATTCCAAATTTGATGTTTTGTGGCTTGGTCCTTTCAGAATCTCAAATATTCTGCAGAACAATACTTTTGAGTTGCAACATCTTGATGGAGAAAAACTGTTTGGAGACCCATGCAATGGGCACTTTTTCAAAACAAAAAATTACTAAGGCTATTGGTAGCCTAAGTCCACTGTGTGTTTCATAATAAGACTCCATAGCCCAATGACAAGGCACTGAAAATACAAAAGATTCTTAGAGCCTCGCAAGGAGAGCTCTATCCCCCGTGGAGCCAATGTTAGCACAGTTCTTTGCTAAGTCATGAGTCCATTCCATAGTTTATTTTTATATTTAAACTTCAAAATTTTCAAAAAAAAAAAATTAGTCGCTACCAGAATTTTGGGAAGCACCAATTTTAGGCTTTTCGGATAGTCTGTTATTTTCCTGTTTTTGTCTTTTTTATTTTTATTCCGATGCTGCTGGAAATTCCGGAAGCATACTCTGTTTAAAAAAACAAAAAACCGCATCCTCTTTAGTTATGCCACATGTTATAGTGTGAATACACCTCAAATATTTTTCAAATCTTTTGATATCTCATGATAGGTGTCGTATTGTAGTCAATTAATTTAAGTCAAGTTGTAATATACGTTGAACCCATGTGTCACCCACAGTTATGAACTGAACCGTTACCCCGTCGTCCCTGTCAACCCAAAGTCAGTAATACGTATGTTCAGGTATGTGTTTTTATGCATGGAGGAGATTGTGGTTATTACACTCAATTCCATACCCGTTTGGTTGGCTACACAGCAGTGCTACCAGAAATTTCGGCCAATTAACAGCAAATTTTGCGGAGGTTATTGTTTGTCACAGATCCGCTTGCCTCAAGACATCTGGAGCACTCCATACGGAAAAACGTAGCCAACTGAAGGTGATGATGGATTATCACATGATGCACATCATGGTGAGGAATATTTTCAATGATGAAGGATGATTTTCATGGGGTGATGAACCAAAGTTTGGCTATAAAACCACCTAAAAAGCAGGAACTCTGTCATTTTAAGTTTTAGCTGTTAAAGTTTGAATTGCTCAGAGTCATAGTTTGAGAAGGAGTCTAGATTTCAGATAAGATTTTCAAAGGTGAATATAGGCCACAGTTGTAAGGTAAAACTCTTCCTACTCTGCCACCTATCAGTTGCAAGAGACAGAGTCATTTATTTTCTGAATATGACTAAAATAGGTGGTAAAATAAATTGAATAGAGCCACAAGATGAAGATCTAGTTGGTGCAAATTTGAGGGTAAGAAGTTTGTTTATTCAGTGAGGGTGGTATTCTATTTGTACCAGGCTAGGGAGCTCTCACTCAGGAGTAGCTCAAGGGTTTTATAACTATATTAATCGACAAGAAGCTACAGTTTATGGCCTCACCTTAAAGGTTTCTTAAGACTACATTGTTGGAGCCTTTAATCTTCCCCAAGAAGGAGAAAGGTGGTCCTAAGGGCAGGTCATTACAGGAGGAGATCTCAATAGCTTCCTCAAGGATGCTCATAGTGATCCAAATTGGGAAAAAGGAATTCCAAGTAGCTATATTAAGAAATACTAGGCAAAAGATATCAAGCTTATCAAGATATACCTCACTTGTGAAAGGAGGTATTCAATTGTGATCCTATATCACATGAAGTTTATTTTTAATATTGCGGGGATGAAGACATTAAATCTTCCTTTTTTCTTGTTGAAAGCCTGACAAAAATGTCATCAAGGGTTCAAACTCACACTGATGTTTCTCAGTATAGCTTATACCGTCAAGCTTTGATCAAAGTTCTAGTTGAAGAAGAGTTGGGGAAGAGAAACTAGACTTGGGACCACTTTTTATTCTATAGGGCAGGCTAACCTGCACCTACACCTCTAGTTTCAAAACCAAACCCTCAGCCTGCAAAAATAAGAACAAAGAAAAAGGACAAAAAAGAAAACATTCATAAGAAGGCCAAGGGAAAAAAAGAGAATTTTTCTGCAATCAAGGCTGAAAGAAGGTTGGAAAAAGGAGAGAGTTCTTCAACAAGCAAATCCAAATCAATGAAAATAGTGCCCCCTATTCCTCCTTTTCCTAATGTCTACACTAGAGCCTGAAGATGAGGGTCTGCAAATGTAGATAAATCAAAAGAGCAGGTGCTATCAGAAATTCTGGATGCACATATTCAACAAAATTTGCAGAAAGAGTATCAGCCTAGACAATCAGATGAAGAACTCCTCAAGGATACTGGATATGACATCAGCAGTAAGAAGAAGAAGGAATAAGCTAAACTTGTTGTTGGTAACAGAAAGAGGCATACCAGAGACAACAACAAGTTTAGGCTCAAGTCCAAGGCTCTACATAATCCAAGCCTAATGACATGGGTTGTTGATATTGAAGGAAAACCTGAAGGTTCTAAGATAGAGAAAACCATGAAGAAAAACAAGAACACAACCACTTCAGAGCAGCACTCAAAACCCTCAAAGAGAAGAAAAACTTTCTGGAATAGATAAGGGTGTATCATCCCTTGATGTTGATCCTTCTCTTCCTCCTCCATCTCACAATCCCCAAAAACTGCTGCATATGGCTCCGGAATTGTGCCTTGGTTCCCACGTGTCGAATCATTTGGAACTCCTTGTAAAGATATAAGGGCTCCTCTAATGGAAGCAATGGCTCCCTTCTCACCTCCATGTGGTGATGGATCTCCTCCCAATGGGATAGCGTTGTTAGATCTCTTATGCTCATCCTCCCCATCAATAATTGAGAATACCTCATCATCAAGGAGTGACCCTAGATCTTGGTCATCACTTGAAGGAAGTACCTCCATGTCTTCACAAATGGAAGAGGGCCCTTCACACAATAGGGGTCTTGCCCTTAGCAAGCCATCATACATGTTTTCATCCCCTTCAGAAATATGGAATGGAGTTTGTTTCATGGTTCCCTCCAACGCATGCAAAGTGTTTGAGGTTTTGATACATGATGTTTCATAGTGATTTTTATCAATTTTCCTCACCAATCCCTTGGTGAATTCCTCATATGTTTTCACATTTGCATGACAATATCAAACGGAATTTTTAAACCACCAACCATGAGCCATACCTTTGAGTTGCAGCACTGCTCCTCCAATGGCCTCATCTCCTTCCTCCATTCTTCCGGCAGTGCAAGTGGGAAATGAACTGCGTTGTGGATCTGCATGTGTGGCTGAATGCCCACACCCATCATGATAATAGGTAGTGCTTGCTTTATCTTCAAACCCTCTCAGAAACTTTCTGCAATTCTCCCTTTCTATCTCCTTGAGATCTTCTACAATAGCTTCCATAGTTTGGAAAAGAAGCAGTGAGATCTCCTCTTCCATCATTCCTCTTTTCTTGTTTCCTTTGCAAATATCCTCTCCTTGGAGAGAAGCTCCTCTTTCGAATAGCATTAAATCTTGTGCATAGGCTGAGCCAAGATTAATGCTCTGATACCAATGTAATGTTCCCACTTGGGAATTCTCATCAAGACAGACCTGAAAAATGCATTTTTCAGGGATGTGTGCTTCAACAACCCAAACCAGCCCTTGGATCCCTTAGATCAGAGTATCTAAGACCGAAATCCAAGAGGAGGCTCAAAATAAATCACTCTAGGTGGGCTAAACAGATCTCCCACGCCTAGGTAACTCAAAAAAGTGCTCAAAGAGAGAGCTACAGCAATATATGAACATAATCATTAAACTCTGCAAATCTGAACATGTCAATAAAAGGAATATAACGTAGCCATCATGTTTATTTCTATGTCAGCAACAATATACAGAAATATCTTGAAGGACAAGCCACTCAAGCAATGGGAATCAATCTTTAATGATTAAAACAATAGAAACATGAGATACGACCACTGTGCAAAATCCCAGAGAGTAGTGACTGCGCAGTCTAGGTTAGAGTAACTACTGCTGTAGATGCATATACATGGAATATGGCTGAAATATACAAAGGAATTCCCAATAATAGAGGAATGGGCTCCAATACAAGATTTCTAGCCAATCTAGGAGAGATTGCTAGAAATGCCGAAGAATGCACAATGTGACAATTAACTTGTCACTGCAACTGAAACAAAATATAAAGTGAGGCTGTAGTAGATCTGAAATAATGATGCCCTCTTTTGACAGTGTATCTAGCAAAAGGCTGATCCCTTTACTCAGAAACAACTCCTCCTGATGAGCTCAAATAACCCTCCCAGCAACTGCCTGCAAAAATAACGCAGATCTAGCTGGAGACTGCGCTGTGAGGGAAGAAGAATGGCTGGCCTGATGCCAATGATATGGAAATAAGCCTGGGAGACCTCCCCACTGATCCTCCAATAGATAGCCAAGCCCTCCACTGGAAAAGAAGCCAAGTAATTACTCAAGAGATCCTCTGTTGCTGCACCCTGCAGCGCAAAGTTATCCTGCTCCAGGAATAACGCAATGACTGAAGGAGGTAGCTTTGGCCAAATGCTGGAATGAGGAAATTCAGCTCTACAACCTCTCCTTCCCTGAGGATGAGGTAAGGATTCCCGACCAGAAACACCCTAGTGCTATGCAGCACTTCACTCTTGCTAAACAGCAAGAGGAGCGTAGTCTCAACAGACCAAGCAAATAATAATCAAGCATGCCTCGCAATGGCTCTCATCCTCTTCTTATATAGAAAGTTCTCCTCTCCACCATGGGTCCCATCCACATGTGCCTTCCTACTCATGCATTTGATCCTCCTCTAAAACTGCGCAGTCCATCAAGGAGATACATTGTATCTAGACAGTGCATGTGGACTCGGTCAAAATGTCTAGATCAAGCATGATCCAATCCTGTTCACACCATGTGGTGCTCAAATCAGCTGCTTTATTATTCCTCCTTTCACACAAGGAATGTTATTTCTCCATCCAAGGGGGCTAAGGTGTCTCCCTACCCATTTTATTAAACAAAATGAAATTATGCAAACTATAATGTTCCTTTTAGTTTGAGGCTAAAATTTGGGAACATTACAGATTACCAACAATAACATTGCATTGTGAAAGTTCCTTCTAGCATGTCAATAAAAATATTACAAGGTGAAAAAAATGTAAGGTGTGCTAGTGTTGGAAATATTGAGATGGGGGTTGAATCAATATTTCTTTACAATTGTTATATTATGCCAGTTAAAATCATCAGTTAAACAAAAACACAAGATGTGCAACAAGAAAATAATTTTATTAATGAATTTGAGGACTCTAAAAACCCAAGCTCCAAATTGTATAACAAAGTCTTTAACTCTTTCAAGGCTTCAACCCTGAATGACGACTCTAATATTCAACTACAAATCCAAGCTCCAACCTTGTATGACAACTCCAATCCTCTAGGGATCCAACCCTCTCAGTTTGCTTCAATCCCTTAAGGTGACTTCAATATTGCTTCAAGCCTCCATCAAAAACTTTAAAAACTTCTAAAAAATGTATCCAAGATGAGTCTACAAAGTGCTCTCAAATCCGCCTCTACAAAAACTTCATGTATGCTTCAGTAAAACTTTTATGGTTGCACCAACAAAACATGTCTTCAAGTGTTGATCTTCAACTATGCTCCAATGCTCCAACAAAACAAGTCTTTAAGTGTTGGTCTTCAACTATACTCCAAGGGTGATTGCTTCAACAAAACAACTCTTCAAGTGTTGGTCTTCAACTATGCTTCAAGAGTGATTGTTGTTTCAAAAAAGGCTTGAAGAATGCTCAATTAATGTCGTCATGAATGCACTCTATTGTCAACTCAAAATATGCTCAAAGTGTGTTATCATTTTATCATTTGATGAAGGTGTCTCATAGGCTCTTCATGTGTGATTTAAAGAATGTCCTTTGATTTGCAATGATTACTTTAATTTTGTTTCAAATCTGACTTGATATGTTTATCAAGCCTCTCAAGGTGTAATAGTCCTAATGGAAAAATAACAGTGATAACAAAAGCATGCAATAAACCCAACACAATTATTTTTTAGCAAATGCCCAGAAAACAGAAATGCTCCAAACACACCAAAATGGGAAAATTTTATTATAAGATCTTGTTGGAGTACAATATAAAATAGGAAATGTGCACCTAGGCTTACACAAGGCAAGCTAAAAGCCTCAAGTGGATGCTTTATCAATGCCAAACTGCTGCCGGAAATTTCCCACTAGAATGTTGCACTGGCCTTGTGATTTTTGCATTGTTGGTTGTGTTGATACCCTAATTTGACCCCTTCTAACTACTTAGAAAATTCTAATAAATTAGTCATGGAATCCTGGTCAAAAACCCAGAAAGGGTTTGCCCTGGTTTTGATGCTCCAAAAATGGCCCCAAATTCCTTGACCCTCCTCTAAGAGCTGAAAAACTAAAACTATGATTGATGGTGGAATGAATGTCCCAAAATTGCTGGAAAATTATTCTCAATTGCACCCAAACCAACCCCAAGAAACCCAGCTCTCAAAATCCCTTTAGAAGCCACCCTGAAATTACGCCTCCATAATGATTATGTAGTTTTTGGGTAGAATGACATAGTCTCTCCTCCGAAAAATTAGTTTGATGTTTTATGTCAAATTCCACCCTTGCAAATCTTGCTCCTTTTTCCTAGAATTGGCCAAAAATTACTTCAAAAATGCTACAGCTCCCAACTCCAGTTGTTCCTCCTGAATTGCGTCTCAGTTGGCCCAGAAACCATACCACATGCGTGACCCTCTCTCCAACTCCTAAAACTGATGAAGAATCCTTCCTAAGGTGGTACTCAGAGTCCACCAAAGAAAGGTTGAGCTTCCTCCTTGGGAAACTCTTGTGTTGAACAACACTATGTAACTCTACTAAACAATTAGAGCAACACTTCAATTGTCAAATTATCAAAAGGCCTCAAATGTTGCTTCCTCTCTCATATTTATAATTTTTTGTTCATTTCCTCCATGTGGGCCCCTCACTAGGAAATTCAAACCTCTTCCCTTGGCCATACGATTTCTCTCTCCTCAACGAGTGCATATTAGTTGGGGAAGTGGCCCCCACATTCCACTAAGGCAAACATTTCGACCCCCTTGTCCTTTTCCTCTCCAAAATTATCTTAGGCCCCCAAAATTAATAAAATGGAAAATTTGTGGTGCTATTGACAAAATTATTTAGGAAGGGACATTACAGTTCTCACCTCCCAAATGTTTCTTATCCCCAAGCAACTGTAAAATTGAACACTACAAACTCTGCTCATTTTCCCACATGGCATCCTCAACTGGCAAGTATTTCCACTTGACCAAGTGCTCCCAGATGACCATGTTTCTTAGCTTCCTCTCCCTACTAGCCAATATGGTCTCAGGTGTCAATATCAAGTGTCCCTTTTCATACAACAGAGGCAACTCATTGACTATCGTAACCTGCTTCCCCAACGCCTTTTTCAATAAAAAGACATGAAATATGTTATGAAATCTACTCTTTGGGGGTAACACCAGCTCATAAGCTACCTCTCCAACTCTCCCGGTCACCCTGTATGGCCCATAGAAGCGTTGCTTAAGCTTCTCTGCCCCTTTCTACTTGAGTGAATATTGTCAGTAAGGCTACAAACGTAGGTAGACCATGTCCCCTACCTCGAACTGTCTCTCCACCCTATGCTTATCGGCATACATCTTTTGTTGATTTTGTGCGACCTGCAAGTTATCCTTAAGAACCTTGAGAATATCCTGGCTCTCTTGGACCCAATCCTTTGCCCCGAGGCCCTGCTATCTCCAAATATCATGTTAGAAAAAGAAAGTGCATCATAACCATAAAGTGTTCAAAAGGGAGACATACCAATCGACATGTGGTAAGTAGTTTTGTAGGCTTGTAGCAGAACTCTCCCAGGTGTAGCAACTTCATGCACGCCCTCTGTTGTCCCATGCCATAATTGTGCAGGTAACCCTCCAGCCATTTGTTCACTATCTCAGTCTTCCCATCCGTTTGTGCGTGATAGTTGCTGTTGGGTATAAGCTTGGTTCCCACTAGCCGGAACAACTCCTACTAGAAGACCCCCATGAATCTACTGTCCCTGTCACTGACTATGTTCTTTAGGAGCCCATGAAATCAAAAAACCTCCCGAAAGAGCAACTCGACCACCTGTGAGGTTGAATATCTCGATGGGATCGCAAAGAAATGGGAAAATTTAGTCAAGTGATCTACCACCACGTAGATGCAATCTCTCCCCTGTATCGTCGGAAGTCCCGTGATGAAGTCCATGGACACACTCTCCCACTTCCTCTTTGGAATAGGAAGAGACTATAATAGTCTGTTCGGGTGTGACAACTCCAACTTGTTCCTATGATAGGTTATGCGCTCTTGTATGTGCCTCAGCTTGTCCCCCTTGAGCCCACGCCAAGAGAAACACTCAAGGATGGTACAGTAAGTCTTAAGAAAACCTAGATGTCCTGCAAGAGGGGAGTTGTGAGCTGCCTTCATAACCTTCTCTCTGACTTGGGATCCCGACACTAAGTATATTTGGTCTTTGTAGTAGATCACATCATCCATCACCCGAAATCTATCATCCACACGTGTGTCGTCTAGTATCTCACAAGCATGTTTGTCCTTGGAATACTCAACCAAAAGTTGGGCCTTCCAATCATGTGCAATGTCCATCAGAGAGAGTATTGCGGGCCTCCGAGAAAGTGCATCTGCCACTATGTTGTGCTTTCCCTTTACGTACTCGATCTCAAATTCGTAAGCTTGGAGCTTACTCACCCATTTATGTTGCCTCGCCTGCAATGTATGTTGCTCCAGGAAGAATCGATGATTCTTGTGATCAGTCTTCACCTTGAACCGGTTCCCCACCAAGTACTATCTAAATTTGGCCAAGTCTTGCAACACGACCAACATCTCATTGTCATAAATGAAGTCGCTCATGGGGTAGCAACTTTCTACTCTCAAAGGCTATGGGGTGGCCTCCCTGCGTCAACATGGCCCCAACTCCCTCACATAAAGCATCACACTCCAATACAAACAGTCGAGTGAAATCAGGGAAAGCAAAAACAGAACAACTGCTCATGACCTTGCGGCACTCAAATGCCTCATGTGTTACCTGTGTCGAATCAAAAGCCCACTTCTTCATCAAGTCTGTGAGGTGTGCTGCAAGCTTTGAGAATCCTCTCTTGAATCTCCTATAGTACATACAAATTCCCAAGAACCCCCTTAGCTCAGTCACATTACTGGGTGTAGGCCAATCCAAAATGGCATTGATCTTCTCCTAGTGTACCTTCACTCCGTCCTCTGGGCCAATCACATGCCCAAGGTACAACATCTATGTCAATCCAAACTCACATTTGGACATATTCGCATACAATTGTTTCTCCTCTAGTATGAGAAGTACAACTTCCAAATGTTGAAGTTGCTCCTACCACGTTCGGCTATAGATGGGTATGTCGTCAAAGAAGACAAGGACAAAGTGTCGCAACTGCCCAAGAAATATGTGGTTCATACAAGACTGAAAGTAGTTAGAGCATTTGTTAGCCCGAAGGGCATCACCAAGAACTAAAAATATCCGTAGTGGCAATGAAAGGCAATCTTGGGGATGTCCTGCTCCCTCACCTAGATCTGGTGGTACCCCTAGCACAAATCTAGCTTAGAGAAGTATTTCACAGCTCTAAGCTCGTCCATAATCTCATCAATGCACAAAATAGGGTACCTGTTCTTCAATGTCTTCTTATTGAGGGCCCTTTAGTCAATGCACATGTGGAGTGTCCCATCCTTCTTCACCAACACCACGGAAGAAGCGAAGGGACTCGAACTGGGCCTAATGTGCTCCAATCTTAGCAGCTCCTAAATGGCCCTCTCAATCTCGTCTCGATAGGCTTTGGGATGCCTATACAGGGTCGTGATAACTTCATGCACTCCCTCCTCCAACTCGATAGTGTGTTCAAACCCTCGACTTGGTGGCCTGCCCGGAGGGATATCCCAAAAAACCCCCCGATGCCTCTCCAATAGGGCATGTATGTGCATTGGCCGTGGTTGGGCCCCAGTCTCCGAAATCCTCAGCTCGACCACCCACTCTATGTCCCCATGTGGTAGATCTACCTCCATCCGGTGTGTTGACACTGTCTGAGGTGGGTAAGAGTGCATCCCCTTAAAAAATACTAGCTTCCCATCTGGCCCCATAAACTCCATCTCTAACTTTTTCCAGTGAGTGGTGACCCTCCCCAATGAGTATAACCACTAGACAACCAACACCACATTGGTCTCTGGGACACTAAAAAAAAGTGATCAGTAACTGAGTAGTTCCCCATCACCACTGTCAACCTGGGAGCATACTTCGTGCACTACATGGTTCGGTCTCCTGGCAGCAACAAGAACCCCTCAAATGTCTCTGTGTGGATGCCCCTATGCTCCACCATCTGGGAATCAATAAAGTTGTGGGTGGCCCCACTATCTACCCGAACTGAAACTCGTTGCCCCTGAACCATCCCGCTAATCCTGATTGTCAAATTCTTCGGAACTCCCAGAAGAGAAGCAAGAATTCCCCCTGATGGTGAAAACGGCCCCCCTCTAGGTGGTAGGGGTGGTGGTGATGCTCCCCCCTGATGATGGTCCTCCCTCATCTCCCGGATCAGCTCAAACCTCAAACTCCTCATTCGAATCACTATCCGAATACACCTCAATGTAGTGGACCTTTCCCTTGGTGCACTTGTGCCCAGGTGCCTAGGGTTCTTGGCAAGTAAAGCACAACTTCCTCCTCATAAGGTCCCTCCGAGTCTCCTCATCCCCAACCACCCAATGGCTCTGCTAGCCCCTCCATAAATAGCATGATCAACCAGGCCTCTAAAATGTCAGTCACCATCACTCACAGTCCCTGAAACTCCATAATGTATGCCTTTGCACTGCCAATATTTCTTAGATGGGCTAACTCCCTAAAATGTAACTCTGGGTCTTTCCTCTCAAACCTCTCCAACTGCCTTTGGGTGAACTCTATGTAAGAGGTGATGTGAATATGTCACAACATGATTAGCCCATGGTACCACCACTCTTGGGCATCCCCTTCCAAATGAAGGGTAGCAAACCGAATAGCATCAGTCTTCCACATGGGGTTCAAGTGGAAGTATTTATCTAACTTCTGAACCCAAGCCCTAGCATCCGATTGTTCCAATGCAAGAACTCCAGTGAAGCTCACAGGAATTATCGTTAATGTATTTTGCATAATTCTGTGTAATCGATTTTTAAAATAGTACTCTTGTGGGTATAGAAGAGAGCCTTTGGAAATATGTCAAAACTTATAATTCCATTTTGCGCTTTATCCTCCCATTTTTTTGAAGGGATAATCAATGCTCTAGATGTCAAAAATATGTTAAACCCTCTTGCTCTTTGCAGTATGGGTCAAGCCACATCCTTTTTACTTTAATATACAACATAATTGTGACTATGAAATCATGTGTAGTAATGTTGCAGACCTTAATTAAGGACCAACAGTAGAACACTAATAGAGCTCATAAAGGTATCTAGAACCTTAATCCTTCAAAGACCTTGGTCCTGACGTCATGTTGTTGCATAAAAATAACAACACTTATGTTCCCCAAGGAGATCTGGGAATTAGGTTGATGCAAAAAATCATAACTCAAAAGTTTTTGGACACATTGAATTAACAAAGACATTGATAAATTCACATGACACAAAGCTTGTCACAATTTGCACCCATATGTCAATATCCCATAATGAATTTGTGAAACAAGGAGGCCAGTGAGAAATGCGCAAAGGTTCTGGAGAAGTTTTCTTTCATATTGCTTAGTGTTGGAGCTCATGTCTCAAAGCTTGCGGTCGCTAGCTGAGTATTTCAATTCCACGTTTGATGACCACACTTTGTTTCCGAAGTTAAATCATTACCAGCACGCGATGTGCTAGAGCTGGCTCTCAACCTGAGTCTGCAAAAAAACATGGGGTTACTCATTGCACTTAGTCAATATGAGGTTGGATGTCGCAAATGAGGTGAAAGGATGGAAAAGGGATTGGAGTGAATCATGAGGATTGTGATTAGTGTATTCTCAAAGTGTTTCCCTTTGGATTTGATTTGGTGAGAACTTAGTCGTCAACCTTTCAAAGCATGATGAAGGAAAAACTACGGTATAAATGAGTTCAGCCACCAGTAGTATCGTGTTTAAAACTTAAGTATTGAAGAAGGAAGCCACAATTTGTATCCATTTTGAAGGGATATGATAGTTACAATTCTTTGACTTTTAAAATTTAGAAAAGATGCATATTTGCTTTTGTATCAGGGAGATGTTTAGTCCCAATTTTTTTCTGTACCGAAAATTTTCCATCTCATACTGTATCCGTATACAAATTCAACCTCGGTTATTATGTCTTCAACATGGAATCATCATAATGGAAGTGATCTCATTCAAGCCTTGTCCTTTAATTTTCAATCTCTATTGAGAGGACTGAAAATTCTCTGCTCCATAGACATTTGTCCAACTAAAGGTTTGAAATTCTTCTTCTCTCTTTGTCTACTATAGATGAAACTCGTTATCAAACACCTTGCTACAACAAAATATTTTCTTCCAGTACCATCATTATATTCTTATAATTTTTGAAGCCCCAAAACTTCTTATATTCACATACAATTTCCCTTCACCATTTTAATCGCCTTACTCGAGTCTCTTTACGGGATTCCATAAACATGGTTGTCATGTCTCTGTTTAAACAAATCTTCAGCACCAACACTAGAACTTGGATACATTTCCAAGAGTTTTCGCAAATGAACAAACAACCAAGAATTACCAACTTTGCATGGTTGCAAATAAATCCCCATCCCATCTTTCCCTTCTGTATTTTAAGGTTCCATCAAACTTAAGCTTGAAGAAGCCTCTGCATATTCTCATTAATATAATAACCCTTTAAAGTGGGGTTTCTTGAGATTTTGTCGTTTAATACTGAATGGTGCATATCTTGATATTTGTCTTTCAATACTGAATGTTGCATTACCAAAAAACATTGTTAGCAACACTCCTCCATTTCGATTTTCAAGCCTCAATGCCAGACAGTATTTAACAAAAGAGCCATTTAACATTGTTTTTTTTGGTCAGTTGTAGGTAAACACAAGTCTCAATGTCTCATAGTTTGAGAGGTGCTTCTGAGATAATTAATGTAGCAGCAACAACGCTTTTACTCTGTAACATTGATTGAATTTCAATGCATTCATTGCTGGTATATGCCTTATCAATGCATACATTTTAGAGAACAAATCTATCATCACAATTAGGCATTTGTGCTTTTATTTCAATCAATGTAAGCAAGGACCGGTTGCATATCCTTATTGATATTTGCTTCTCTCCATGCAAACCTTTAAATATATTCCACAAGCCAATCACAATTTCAAAGCATCATATTTTCAGGCCAAAAGGCATCATCACACACACACACACACATATATATATACTGCAATCCATCCTGACCCAAGCAACCCCTGTAATTTATTATGAACTCAATTCAGATTAAAAATGTTACAAGGGACAAGTTAACCGGTAGTAGTTTATTGCCTGCCATTTTGAAAACCATAACTTGTCTTTATGATTTCCATGCAATCCTCCACATAAAATTTACCAAATAGTATGTCTATCATAATGTATTACATAATGATTCTGAGTCTAGGCTAAAACATCTTTGTACCAGATCCAAGCAGAAGGTCAAGTGACTCCCAGAAATAGCAATCCCCTTTTATGATTATAGTTACAATCACCACAAGAACACCGCCTCTCATTGAAATGATGGAAGCAGTTGGAATCCCTCACAACAATATCTCTTAAAATAGATTTTGAGATGAACTTGATGGCAGAGTGGCAATCACCACACACTCGAAAGTTCTTAATTATTTGAATAGTTGTCCCACAGGATGTCTTAATAAGCCCAAAATAAATGGTCAGCTTCTCACTGTGGTGGCAAGGAAATTGTTCCTTTATGCTCCTCTTCCACATCGTTCAGTACAATCTTATGTCAGGTACATAACCCATTGCATTCATCTCCCTAGACAATCTATACAACTCTTCAATCTATCCCTATAATATTCTCCTCTTTCAAGCATTCTAGGACATCTTCACAGGTAATTCCAGTCTCTGGAATGTTGTTAGCTTCCGGGATCTTGAAGAATTACTCTTCTTCAAAGCCCTGACTTTGAAGATGGCAGCAGAGGTAGATACCAGTGGGCATAATAGAAAACCTATGACCAGAACCAACTTTCTCTACAATCTAGCTCTAGCTGCTAAAAGTCTGAAGAGGTTAGTCTACAACGAAGGTTGAAATATTTCCCATTAATTGGAAAATTGATAGCATGGAAGATTCAGAGGAACAAGGTGAGAATAGGGGAGGAACCCTAGATTGGCTGTAAAGACAATTTCAAACTATATAGGGAGCTAATAAGAGATCTCCATCTCTTAGGGATTTATTCCATGGAAAATGTAGCAACAAATGATGGCAGGAATATTTGATCTAATGGCTTGAAGTTAGCATGGGATTTGAAATTCAAGGAGTAAAAAATGAGGAAAGGAAACAACAGCAGATAGGGTATAAAAAAGTTTCAAGTGTTTTGAGACTCAAAGCTGATGGTGGATTGGTCTAATAATAAGTGCACAACAGATAATTTGTTAGTTGACCCTATGGGAGATTTGATGGTCTATCTTTTGCACATATCTTTAAAGAGTTTAATATTCTGGCAAATCAGCTATTAAAAAAAGCTTTGTTACTGTAGGATGAGTCCCTTACTGAACAAGAGTTCAGGGGAGGGATATAATTATCAGCTTCTGAAAGTTTTTTGTTCTGATGTAGGGTTCGAAACCCCTAGAATTTGTTTCGTATGTCTCTATGTTGCTACTGCAGTACTTGTAGACTTTTGGCTGCATGTAGAAAGAGAATATCTAATTTTGTGAAGGCTTCCTTCAATGAGACTTGGCAAACTGTTTATAGATAGTCATAGAATAGAATTAGGGATAGTTTTAGGAATGTTTTAAAGACTGTTATTTTTGGAGCCTGAAAAGGAAGAATGATTTATATTCTAATTTCACAAAATAACTTTATTAATTTCTAGACTACAAAAGTAAATCAATGGGACTAAAACAGGACATCCACTGTAACTACATAATGGAAGTGCCTACACCTCCTATAGCTACAATATCAAGGACAGAAAAAGAGCTAAGTACATAGATAGAATTAAGAAAAACATAATGAATGCAGAAGAAATTCACAAAAATAATGTTGATCAAAGAATTCCCTAGTGGAAACCCCAAAAGTTAAAATTTCCAAATATTACCTTAGCTTAGGGTCTGACAACTAGAGAAAATATATTGAGTGAAACATTACGAAATAGTTCTCACAAAATATGGATTTAACTATAAAAGGAATAATTCTTCAAACATTGTAAACCATTAATGGAACTTGGCAGATATGAGATAATTACAAATAACTACAAGTTTTTTATTTTGATACTAAAGAATTGGTGTATCAACTTGTCAACATTTGGGTAAGAATTAGTAATCCCTTGTTCAATAGAAATTCAAAAAGCTTAGATTTTTGGACTTCACAAGAATATTTCCTGGCATAGAGAGGTAGGACATGACAAACATAGACAATAGCAAAACATAACTTACTTAGAAGCCCAGTTACAAACTGGAAGACAACTAGATTTTTCTGATTCAAAGGAATAAGGTAAGAATAGGGGAGGAGCCCTAGATTAGTTGTAAGGAAATTCCAAACTGTGTAAGGAGCTAATAAGAGATCTCCATCTCTTTGGGATTTTTTCAATGGAGATATAAGGACATCAACAATATAATTCTTCACAAAACCACAATAAGTAGGGTTGATTGTTCAATGAAACCATGTAATAAGTCCACTAGTACAGAATTGTTTGCAATATCAGCGATTTAAGAAACCAGATCCAACTGCAATTATGATATGTTAATAAAAACTAGGTAGGCCATATTAATCTAATATCTATTTTGTTATTCTCACTTACTGTATAGGAGTCTGACTGTACTGAAAATTATCCACATGCTTAAAGAATAGGAACCCGACTATCTTTCCTGTGGGTACCTGCAGCCCAAAATGTAGATCCACAGGAAAAACATCTCCACTTCCAAAAAAAACGTCCCCACTTCACGCAACGTTGGTCTCAACATCAGAGCAATTCAACGTTGATTTCATGGACTTGATTTATGCTAAGAAATCTCACCAACATCAACAAACAAATAGGAATTATGGTCATCGTCGTGGCTTTCAATGAGCCTTCCAAGGGTTTTAATGTAATGCACATGTTTCAAAGTAGCACCTGTTCCAGAAAACCAATTGGTAAGGAGGCTTTAAAAATCCACTTGTCATTTTATTGCATATTTTATTTCAAGTATACACCAAAACATCACTGTAATTTTCTAGAGTTACATAATCGTAATATTCTTTTACTATGTTCCTGCATAAAGGGAATCAACGAGATTACTTTTATTGTCATAAAATCAAATATATGTAAGGCAAAAGTCTCTGTCACTATATCCCTGCTATCCACAACATCAACTATTGTCTGTTGAGGATGATCTTCAATCACTTCCTTACTAATACAAGACATGTTGAAGCCATATACATTTTCCCAAAACGATAGACTAGTTCCACCTTTTCCAACACCAGCCACATACATGTTAGCTATGTCCGGAAGGATTGCTCCACCAGGTTTCAACCAATGATCACAAACATAAATAACTGAGTTGAGCATTGATTCATAAAGCAGGCAGATTCCCATCCACTCACTCAGTATCACATCTACACTTTGACTTTCAATTTCCATGCATTTATCAATATCTTCTATCATGCTGTGGACTACAGTATAACTCCACGCGAGTTCTGATTTTTGGCATTCTCACTTTCTTCTTTGAGCATGTTATTTGCTTTGCAACCTAACAAGCTACAGATGCCATCTTCTCACTTGCTTCGACTGCAATTACTTTTGCAGCTCCTACCTGAGATGCAAATAAACTTAAAATCCCTGTTCCACATCCAACATCCATAACCACAGCTCACTTAAAAAGAGAAGGATTGTTCAAAATAGCTCCCTTGTATGCATCCATCCATACCTGATCACTAAGCATTACCCCGTGAATTGCAAACCGACTATAAGCACCAAAGTAACTCTCATTGATGCTCTTAATTTACTTTTCTGCCACATTTGCAAAAGTTACTTTGGATCTTTTATCCTTTGTCTTCACAAGAAAATATTGTTGAGAAATTTGCTCTGCTATGATGACAGCATTGGACTTATTATTTTTTGAATTGAGATCATACACTTTTTTTCTGTTATTAGCTACACCAGCACCTATAGTTTTACCAGCTGACTCTTTGGTGCTAAGATTAATTAGAGCTAAATCTGAGAGTTCAACCTGGATAGTATTAACTAAGTCATTAAAGTGAATGTGGCTCTTATTACACGCTTTATTTAGGCCATGACAAGCAACATATGCAGGCCTCTTCCCTGACGTGCTAAGGAATATATCTATCTCCAGCACCTGTAGTGCATTACCTTGGGTATTTGGCTAAACCTTTTATCAAGCAGAGTCATGAAAATTCATCTGATGTTGTAAGATATGATTAGCCTCCTCTTCATAGTAATCTCCACATGAAAGGATTGATTCCACATCCAACGAAATAATCTGATTCTGACATATGTGAAGATGATTTACATTCCAGTCAACTAATGGAAGGTGGGATGAATTTCCATGATATGCCATAAATTTATTTCCTGGGGTATTCATGGGTATAAAACAATAAAATGTGAAGTACATGATGTCATCGATGTAGGTCAAATAGTTTTTGAGTCAGATATTTATGCAACAACAGTTGTATAATTTGTTGTCTATCTTACAGAATGTGAATCTGGGAATACAAACATGAATAAAACGAATCAGATAACTCAAGAGAAATTATGTCTGAAGGTGAAGACGAGCTTCAGGCATCATCTTCAGGCATCACTTTTAATGATCAAAATGAAGAGGAATATGAGTGAATGGATTGGAAGTTATTATATAAATATCACATCTAGAATGAATTACCATTCATTTGGCATTTAAATTTCAGGGTGAGGAATGGGAAAAATGTCGTTTCCAGTTGTAGTTCGGGTAGTTTCGAGGTCAGATGATGATAGGCCTCGTATAAATATTTTCTAGCCAACAATATCATGGGGGAATATAGTATGAAACCAATCCTCTTTTTGAGGATAATATTGAACCTCAATTGAAGAGGATAATACAGTATATATGGAAGGTGTAACCCGATTCACTATTGAATCTACTTTTAAATACTCATCTTAGTTTCTCTTATTGACGAATGTGATCGCTTGCAAATACCATTGTCGCTTAGTGCTACTGCTCCTGCTGAAAGGAGCTTTCCATAATCTTTCATTAAGACTCTAATGTGGTGTTTTGTTCTCGTAAGCATCTTCATCCAAACATGGAACTTGGACCTATTTCCCTTTTCCCTTGGCGGGGATTTAGTTATTTTTTCTTGGGATAAGAAGCTTAACCCCTTCGTTTAAGCTAGCTTGATTGAAAGGGTTGGGTCAACTCACCTTTTAGCACACCGCACAAAACAAATTGTGTAACTATGTTCTAGTAAGGATCTCTTAGGCTACAAATGAGCATAAGCTCCAGGTAAGGAAAGGGAGCAAGGGGAGTTATGCAGCAATGGCGAACTAGGGTTCCCTAGGTTTTAAGGTTTTTTCTGTCTCTGACATGTTGTAAGGACTCGTAGCGTCCTTCGAGTAGCTGTAGGACTGTCACGTCGGTGTTTTCTGCCAAAGCTCTCGATGTCTAAACCATTGGGGGAGGCCACAGGGTCCCCCCTCCCATCCTTGTCTCCTTTTGCAGTGGCGCAAGTTGCAGCTAAACCTCCTGAGCTACCCTCTGCATCGGTTCACGTGAACCCTCAAGATGTTGTGCCTCCTAGTTACCAAGCGATGGATGGCCTAAAGGATAACGCTTCGGTTTCCTCCACCTGTATTCTGAAGGCGGTCTAGTGACCCAAGATTCTCTTACCTACACACTGGATTAATGCTAAAATCCAATATACGAGGGTCCATGCCCTGATTGGAAAATTTATTGGCTTCTGGCCCACAGAGAAAGCCCTTCGAGGTTGGATAGTGGCCAAATGGAAACCGAAGGGGCACATCGACCTCCAACTAGGATCTAAGGGCTTCTTCAACATTATCTTTACTTGATTGGAAGATAAAAATAGGGTAATGGATGGTGGGCCTTACTTATTCAACTTTGTTGGGCTTTATCTCTGGAACTAGGTGGAACGTTTCAACCCTGATAAAGAAGATTTCAGTTGGGCCCCTGTTTGGGTAAGACTCTACTCTCTCCCCCAGGATTATTGGGATGAACACACATTGAAGGATATAGGAAATAGCCTAGGCGATTTCATTAAGATTGTTGATGAAACAAGAATCAACAAAGATATGGCCTATGCTAGGATCTGTGTGTATATGCATATCGCGAAGATGCTACCCGACTCTATAAGTCTATTGCATGACGACTTTGAATGGATTCAGACCATAGATTATGAACATGTGCCTTTCCGTTGTCGTCAATGTCACAACCATGGGCATCTCTTCAGATATTTCCCTCTGAATCAAAGTTCGAAGGATCCAAAAAGCTCTGATTCAAAGGATGTTGAGGGGTTTACCAAGGTTACAGAGAGACGACAACAATCCAAGAAGACTAATGGAGCCCCAGCCCAACAGTTACCAAAGACAAACAACAGTTTTGATGCTCTGGCCTCTCTTGCTTCTAACACTCCGTCTTCGTCAGCACCGATGGAACCTCCCTCCAAGAAACCCCATGCGGTCCTTCAGAAAGAAAGTCTGCATATCGTTTCTAATGCTCCAACTACTTCTTTGTCCAAGGTATCCCAAAAGAAGCCCAAAGATACAGCGCCTATGCAATAGAATAACACATTGGTTGTGGATTCTAATGAGATACTAAAGAACAAGGAGAAGCATACTGCAGCAGAGACGAAAGCCCCTATGGAGGAGGAACCAGAAAGCATTTATTATGGAGATCTGGATATTCTCAGTTTAGAAGATGCATGTCACCGCAAGGATTTTACCTGTATTCTGCAATGGCAACTCGAATGTTTGGAGGAGGTCCTCACGAGAGCTCAGCATCTCCCAATTTTCGAAATCCAAGAAGGGCTAAGCCAAGATGGCGGGAAAAAAATTGTTAGAGAAGCCAAGAAAAGAGGGCGTCACACAGATTTATAGAGACTTGTTGTTCTAGGAAGACAACTAGTGGCATCAGGGTTATACCCAACATTGACTAGGTTCTACTCCTTCCAACCCCCTAGTTCTTAATGAAGATCATCTCTTGGAATATTTGGGGGCTCAACAGCCCCTCCAAGCACCATCTTATCAAAAAAAGGTTAGATGAAGATAAACCCTCTATATTCTTTATGTAGGAAACAAAATGTACCAGTTCCTCCGTAGATACTATTATGACTCACCTATCGAAAGGCTATAGAACTATTGCGGTTGATGCCAATGGGGCCTCTGGTGGATTAGCAATAATCTGGAATCCACAGTTAATCCATCTGGATGAGTTTCAAGCTTATCGAAACTTTATCCAAGCTTATTTTCATCTTCTGGGCATGAAAACTAGAGTTAATATTACAAATGCTATTCGCCTCAGCAAATATTGAATAAAATCCAACTTTTGGATTCGCTGGAGTCCCTCAAACCAACCCTCAATCATCCTTTTTGGCTTCTAGGAGGAGATTTCAATATGATCACGAATCTTGAGGAGAAAAGGAGGGCAGAGACTATTTAGATATGGACAGTCTCATATTTTAAATATTTCATCCTAAACAACAATCTTATGGACCTACAGACTACTAATGGCATTTATACCTAGAACAACAAGCGGGGTGACCATCAGTGAATCTCTTCAAGATTAGATAGATTCCTTATTTCAAATAACTTCTCTCGCTTTGGATAGGATATTGCAAGTACCATTCTCCCTGCTGCGGGATCGGACCACTAGCCTATTCAGCTTCACTGCATCCGTCTGGGCTCCTCTCAGGGGAGGCCCTTCAGGTTTGAACAATTCTAGTTCACCTACCCTTGCTTTAAAGATCTGGTCAACACTTGGTGGACAAGCTTTGCCCCCTGTAATACAAATGCATCAATTCAAGATAAAGTTCAAAGCTCTTAAAGAAAATCTTAAGGACTAGAATCAACATGTGTTTGGGAACAACAATCCCAAAGGAAAAGATCTAGCTATGAAACATGTCAAATCTTCAACAGAAAATTATTAAGGAAGGTAAGTCGGAGGAAACAGATGTCCTTGAAGCTCGCCTCACTCAACTTTTGGCAGAAAATTAGCATTAGGAAGAAATTTTGTGGAGGCAGAAATCTCGTATAAATTTTCTCAAGGAAGATGAACATAATACCAAAACTCTTCCACAAATCTATTGTTCAGCACCGTATGCACAACCGAATTTCTGTGCTAAAGGATAGTGATGGAAATCGGTTGGAGACGCATGAGGAGATAGAGGAAGAACTTCTAATATTCTTTAAGGATACTCTCAAGGAGCCCAATCTTTCCAGAGAATATGACATCGACCAAATCACTCAGCATATCCCAAGAATCATCTCGGAGGAGCACAAACAAGTTCTGCTTCGCCCTACCACCCTCCTTGAGGTTGAATTTGTAGTTTTTCAACTGCAAGATGGTAATGCACCGGGGCCGGATGGTTTCACTTCTAATTTCTTCCACCAATTCTAGAACATGATCAAGCTAGAGATATGGGAAATTGTGCAGGAATATCGCAATATTAAATGGATTCTCCCAACTCTCAATGCTACTTTCCTTTCCCTGGCTCCTAAGGAAGATAATGCGTCCTCTCCAAGTAAGTATAGACTTATCGCCCTTTGCAATGTAATATACAAAATCATTTCAAAAATCATTTATAATAGGCTCAAACCTCTTGTTCCCCTCCTTATCTTGCCTGAAGAAACCGGCTATGTGGAAGGAAGACAAATTTTGGATGGAATTCTCCTCACCCGCAAGATAATTCACTCTTTAAAGATCACAAAGAAACCTGGAATGCTCCTAAAGCTAGACTTATCTAAAGCCTTTAACAAGCTTAGCTGGCAATACATTAGGAAGGTTCTTCGAGCTTTTGGCTTCAGAGAACCTTGGATAAGATGGATTATGTCTCTTATATCTTCTACCTTCTTCTCCATCCTAGTCAATGGCTACCCTTCGGAAATCTGGATGTCGGAAATAGGATGGTTCCGAATATGGATATTGGAAATGGATGTTGGAAATCTAGATGCTAGAAATAGGATGATGCCGGATATGGATGCTGGAAATGGATGATGGAAATCTGGATGCAAAAAATATGGATGCCGAAAATAGGATGATGCCAAAAATAGATGCCGGAAATATGGATGATGCCAGATATGGATGCCGGAAATGGATGCCGGAAATCTGGATGATGTCAGAAATCGATGCCGGAAATGGATGCCAGAAATCTGGATGAGGGATTCTTTTGTTAACTTTCATTGACTTTTGGATTTGTCTTTGAGGGCTATTTGTGACACTTAGAGGGTTGGCTGATCTGATGTTGAGAAAGACTTTGTTGGCTGATGCATCTTGTTGACTGTCGTAACGCACACTATCCTATATCTTTGCTGGACAAGAAGAATTGTAAAATTTGATCTATATTGTTGGCTTGTCTTCTGTTGCTCTATTATTGTGTTCAATCAGCATTTTACTTTCATGTTTATGTGATTGCAAAATTGAATCGGGCCTAAGAAAGATTGAAGTAAATTTGCATTAAGCATAGAACACACCATGGTTATCTAAATTTAACATGCAAACTTTGCTCATTTTCCCACGTGGCATCCTCCACTGGCCAGTCTTTCCACTTGACCAAGTGCTCCCGGATGACCCAGTTTCTTAGCTTCCTCTCCATGGTCTCCAATATGGTCTCGGGTGTCAATATCAAGTGTCCCTCATCATCCAATAGAGGCAACTCACTGGCTATCATAACATGCTTCCCCAATGCCTTTTTCAGGAAAGAGACATGAAATATGTTGTGAATTATGCTCTCCGAGGGTAAATCCAGCTCGTAAGCTACCTCTCCAACTCTCTTAGTCACCCTGTATGGTGCATAGAAGCGTTGCTTGAGCTTCTCCGCCCCTTTCTACTTCAGTGGAGACTGTTGGTAAGGCTACAAATGTAGGTAGACCATGTCCCCTACCTCGAACTGTCTCTCCACCCTATGCTTATTGGTGTACATATTTTTTTGATTTTGTGCTACCTGCAAGTTATCCTTAAGAACCTTGAGAAGCTCCTGGCTCTCTTGGACCTAATCCTTTGTCCATGGGGCCCTATTATCTCCAAATATCATGGCAGAAAAAGAAAATGCATCATAACCATAAAGTGCTTGAAAGGGAGACATACCAATCGACATGTGGTAAGTAGTGTTGTAGCAAAACTCTCCCAAGTGTAGCCACTTCACGCACACCCTTTGTTGTCTCATGCCATAGTTGTGCAGGTAACCCTCCAACCATTTATTCACTATCACAATATGCCCATCCATCTATGGTTGATAGTTGGTGTTGGGTATAAGCTTGGTTCCCACTAGCCAGAACAACTCCTGCTAAAATACCCCCATGAATCTACTGTCCCTGTCATTGACTATGTTCTTTGGGAGCCAATGCAATCGAAACACCTCCCGAAAGAACAACTTGACCACCTATGAGGTTGAATATCTCGATGGGATCACAAAGAAATGGGAAAATTTAGTCAAGTTACCTACTACCATGTAGATGCATTCTCTCCCCTATATCATCGAAAGTCCCGTGATGAAGTCCATGGACACACTCTCCCACTTCCTCTCCGGAATGGGAAGAGACTATAATAGACCGGTCGGGTGTGACAACTCCACCTTGTTCCTCTGATAGGTTATGCACTCTTGTACGTGCCTCAGCACATCCCCCTTGAGCCCACGCCAAGAGAAACACTCACGGATGATACGGTAAGTCTTGAGAAAACCCAGATGTCTTGCAAGAGGGTAGTCGTGAGCTGCCTGCATAACCTTCTCTCTGACCTGGGATCCTGACACTAAGTATATTTGGTCTTTGTAGTAGATCACACCATCCATCACCCATAATTTATCATCCCCATGTGTGTCGTCTACTATCTCCAAGGCATGTTTTTCCTTGGAATACTCAACCAAGAGTTGGGCCTTCCAATCATGTGCAACATCCATCATAGAGAGTACTGGGGCCTTCGGGAAAGCGCATCTGCCACTATGTTGTGCTTTTCCTTTACATACTCGATCTCAAAGTCGTAAGCCTAGAGCTTACTCACCCACTTATGTTGCCTCTCCTGCAATGTATACTACTCCAGGAAGAATCAATGATTGTTGTGATCAGTCTTCACCTTGAACCGGTTCCCCACCAAGTACTGTCTAAATTTGGCCAAGGATTGCAAAATGGCTAACATCTCCTTGTCATAAATAAAGTCAGTCATGGGGTAGCAACTTTCTACTTTCAAAGGCTATGGGGTGGCCTTCCTGCGTCCACATGGCCTCCCTCACTTGAAGCATCACACTCCAATACAAACGGTCGAGTGAAATCGGGCAAAGACAAAACAAAACAGTTGCTCATGACCTTCTTGCGATGCTCAAATGCCTCCTGTGCTACCTGCGTCCACTCAAAAGCCCCCTTCTTCCATAAGTCTGTGAGGGGTGTTGCAAGTTGTGAGAATCCTCTAACGAATCTCTTGTAGTATGCACAAATGCCCATGAACCCCCTCAGCTCAGTCACATTCCTAGGTGTTGGCCAATCCAAAATGGCCTTGATCTTCTCCTGGTGTACCTTTACTACGTCCTCTGGGCCAATCACATGCCCAAGGTACAACATATTTTTCAATCCAAACTCACATTTAGACATCGTGTTTAAAACTTAAGCATTGAAGAAGGAAGCCACAATTCGTATCCATTTTGAAGGGATACGATAGTTACAATTCTTTGACTTTTAAAATTTAGAAAAAAACATATTTGCTTTTGTATCAGGGAGATGTTTAGTCCCAATTTTTTTGAGGTACCCAAAATTTTCCATCTCATACTATATCCGGATTCCGTATACAAATTCAACCTCGGTTACTATGTCTTCAACATGGCATCCTCATAATGGAAGTGATCGCATTCAAGCCTTGTCCTTTAATTTGTAATCTCTATAGAGAGGACTAAAAATTCTCTGCTCCTTGGACATTTGTCCAACTAAATGTTTGAAATTCTTTTGATTTCTTTGTCTACTATAGATGAAAATTTTTATCAAACATCTTGCTACAACAGAATATTTTCTTTCAGTGCCATCATTATATTTTTATAATTTTTGAAGCCCCTAAACTTCTTATATTCACATACAATTTCCCTTCGCCATTTTAATCGCCTTACTCGAGTCTCTTTCTGGGATTCCATAAACATGGTTGCCATGTCTCTGTTTAAAAAAATCTTCAGCACCAGCACTAGAAATTGGATACATTTTTCAAGAGTTGTCGCAAATGAACAAACAACCAAGAATTACCAACTTTTTATGGTTGTAAATAAATCCCCATCCCAATTTCTTTCATTTCTGTATTTTGAGGTTCCATCAAACTTAAGCTTGAAGAAGCCTCTGCATATTCTCATTAATATAATAACGCTTTAAAGTGGGCTTTCTTGAGATCTGTCCTTTAATACTGAATGGTGCATTTCTTGATATTTGTCTTTCAATACTGAATGTTGCATTACCAAAAAGCATTTAAGCAACACTGCTCCATTTCGATTTTCAATCCTCAATGCCAGATTTTTTTTTTTCTAGAAGCCTCATGAGAGGTAGAAGGAAAGCACAATGGAAGGGTTTCATCCGCCCAAATCTTTATTTGGCACATAGAAGTAGGAGGATGTGGGCGATTAATGGAAATATTTTTGTATCCAAATTGTTAGGAAGGTATGCTTACTGGTACATGAATGATATCCTACTGCTTACTGTACATAAATCCAGGTCACAATCATGAAATGTATAAACCAACTTAATTTGTTGATACTGAGCAAGAATGAGGCAATAGAAGGATTACAAACTTGGATTATCTATTCTTCTTCCAACCAAAGAATAGTAAGCCAAAATATGCATTGATCAGTTTCCAAACATTACTTCCATTTCAATCAAGTTCATCGCATGTATTTCTAAGAGGTGGGGTAAACTCTACGTTCCAAAATGGTCATGATGTAGACAAGTGTTTGTCACCTATTTTAATTTTTTTGTATCCTTGCTCCCCAATATACTTCAATGAGTTTAGGTTCAACATTGCAACCACTATTGAAAACTCGGTGAAATGGAAACCTCTCATTTCAAGTCTCTCCAGTTTTAATAATCCATTTGAAATTTCAAGGAGATATTTGTCATATTCTCCATAAAACCAAAGAGAATACACCTTCTCTTTGCATTCTTTTCCCAATATAACCAAGTCTTGTATATGTAAATTTCCTAGGCCTTAAGTACAAGTCAAATCTGTTCAACTTTCTACACCCATGTAATAGATACATGACTCCATTATCAAGTGGCAAATGAGTGATTTGTTATTTTTTATCCAACAAAACAAACCAGAGGTCCCTAATATTTTTTGCAACATTTTTCAATGGTCATCAATTCCAAGTTGTGTATGCTTGTAACATAAACAACAGTAAACTCTAAATTGAGGCAACCTTGGCTATGGTAGAATTCCCTCTATGAAAAACTAAACTTTGCTCACCATCTTCAACTTCTTCTTCTCCATGCTCTACTCTCATTATGCTTAACCTTTGCAGAAAATAAGAACAACTTTAACTCTTTGTTTACATTTCCACTTCTTATATCTTGAACTTCAAGACCAGTGCACAAACTATGTAACTCATAATGATTTTCTATGTTCAAATATGTCAACTGTAATGAGCATTTGTTTTGGGATAATTTACTGTAGTTGGTAATATCAACTAATTTGAGATTGTTGCTATGTCTAGTATATCCACTATTATCAATATCAATCAATAATAGTTTAAGAGTAACATTCTTGCACTGGTCAAATGGTTTTCATATTCAGTGTCTCCATATTCTTAAACTCCTGTGGAAGTGCATTGCAACAGGGGAAACTAATATTATTTATCCTGATGGAAGTTTTTTTCCACAATCTTTTGGGATCTCTTCCGTTTCTGGCATAAAATTGCTTGTGGTTTGGCCATTACTTTACATATATATGATACCTTTATATCAGTGTTCACCTTATATATTGCATCTATCCTCTAGCAGAATTACTCAATCACTAATACCATCGTAGAAAACCAAAAGAGGGAATCAATATTTCTCCTTTCCACAAAATTAATCATCACCTTATACAGACAAAGTTGCATTTCCTTTATCTCCACTAGCTGATGTAGAATGAGGGGGTGTAGAGTGGGTATTATGGCTTGTGGAAACTTCCATTGACAATCAAACTAGCCCCTTCAATTTAGTTGCCAAACAAGCAAAGGGTTGCAGAGGACAGAAGTATTGTGACTAAAATAGTGATCAACTATTGTTTTAAGCAGCATAAATTAGATTGAACAAGTGCAGCAGAGTCTAAGAATTAAAAACATTTGGTTTCTTACAGTGCCCATTTGAAATCACCCTTTGAGAGTCTAAACTTCTCATGATGAGCTTTATATGATTGAAAGAGAATGAAGTCACATAAGACTGAGCAAGAATCTGAGATAAAGGTTGGCAGCAATCTTGCAAACAGTGATGGCATGATGAAAGGAATATGGAAATAAGGCAGTGACTGTATTCTTGACTTAAATACAGTGACGTTGGGGCATGTCAAGGCAAGGCAGTGACACGTTAACCTTTTGACTATGTTGACTAAGGAATAGTATCCAGTATGACAATAGGGCTTTGTCAATATTATGTGACATAATAACGCTCAGAGAGTGGATGTGAATCACAAGATGAGAAACCAGCAAACGGATTAGAATACAGCCTTTAGATCTCATAAAGAAAAAAGAATGATGCATATAGCAGAGAACTATGCCTGAAGTACAAAATTAGATAACAAAAAAAAAAGTGCACCTCAGACTCTTTCCATCTAAGTGGGTATGTCTATATCCAGATCTCTGAAAGGATACAAAGAAAAGAAGTGAATCAATTAAGAAAAAAAATTCTGTCGCTATGATTCTGTCCAAGCCTTCATTTGCAGGCTCGACCAAGGAAAGGAGATGGCTGCAGCTATTAAGCCTAAGCTATAGTTGATGACAGTCTTCTGAAAGTTCAAAGGAAGTAGAAGTATTTCAGAAAACTGGGAAAAACTATATATCAACTCCTCTTCATACAGAAATAGTTGAACGAATTAATATCTCCTCTTGCCCATTGATTATTTTAAGAAAACTGTCCATGTAATTAGGACTAATAACCAGTTGCAGATGTCTCATTGGGCAATATCTCTTTTCAAATATTCAGAGGGAGCTATAATTCAAGGGGAGCTGATGTTTTCTTTAGCTTTAAGCAGAAGTTGTTGATCCAGACATTTTGCAGGTACTCTGAGGTAAGCTATCAAAATTGCTGAAGCACAAGTATGATGAATAAAAAAGCTATAATTCATCTTAATTTATAAGAGTGAAGTCTGGAAGCTTCATTTAGGCTGTACACCGAAAGCAGTCAGCCAAGTACTTTCGCTAGGAATACGAGATATAGCTTAAATAACTCTCTACAAAAAATAGTGTATTGGAGAGAGCCAAGCGGACTTTCCAACTGACAATACCAAGTTAATATGTTTCATTGATCCCATAGGCCAGAGAATGACCATTCATTGACCACATTGACAACTCAAAACCCACTCTCTACATTCTTGTGCCAATAGGCATATTACCACAAATATTCTAACCTTATTATACGTGATAGTAGGCAGCCAAGCACTCTCAAGGCACAAGATTCAAATAGGTAATTGAATACACAAAATAGATAAGAACATACTTGCTAGAAGATAGTAGACACCCATGAGGGATGAGATTCAAATCATAGGAATCAAAGCTATCATCATACTTTCTTGGGAATTATAGTAGCTACCTAAACACCCCTGAATCATCAACTCCAAATGATAACTCCTCTAGTGCAATAGTATCCATAATAAATGAATAAATGAGAACATAGTTGACATGAATCATCCAAGCACCTGCCAGGCATGGCATCGACATAATAGGAATTACTTCTATAATCATATTTTCTTGTGCTTGGTCCTAGTTACCTAGGCATCCCCGAGGAATGAAAATCAAATGATTTCTTATCTACCTTAACATATTCAGAATAAGAAGAGCATAATAGTAGTAACTGTTTGCGATGAGTTAATACAAAGTATGATCGATGATCAAGGATGAGTCATTTGATCATAAACAGAACATAAAAGGGGTTGTAGGTACCCACTACCATTTGTATAGAGAGTGGGCAGAGCAGGTCTAATACAGTGTAAACAGAGCACCAACAAATTAAAAGATGTGTGAATGTTGTACTGGTATCTAATTCTTGTGAACAGAGACTACAAAACGATGCAATTCTGGGCTGGTTCTTGTAATTTACATAATATACAAGCAATGAATTAAAACCAGTGATCTACAATTGAAAGAATGGGCTAGATGCCAGCCAACAATGCTATGGAATTTATTTCAATGCTCTGGGTGTCAACCAAAATTAAATCATGGTACTGGAATTAATTAATACAAGAGCTAATCAAGCATACAAAAATAATGTTCACACAGCAATTAATCCCATAGATAATAGAAATTTCCCTAGAGAAAACGCAATGGAAAAGCTCCAGCACCAAATGGATTTGCTCAGGATTTATTCTCAGCAACTGAATTACAAGGGTGTTTTGGCTCTTTGGAGGACTGCAGATCAGTGTCATCACACTCTTTTCGGACTCATGAGTCTTGCCAAATCACCACTGTAAAAAAGTTACTCCTGCATACTCTTCTGTAACACTCCCCACTCCCCCAAACTCCTCTGAAACTCCTCAAGACTGTCAGATGGGTGGACATATTAGAGGTGTAGAAATATCATCAACTTTATTGTAGATTGCCCTAAAGAAACCTTGTTCTTGCAATCCATCAATGCATCCTCGCATGTAAAGGATGCAAATATGATATATTCATCTTTGGATGATGTTGTGGAAGAAGTTGAAGTTAAAGATATTCTCCAAGTAATCTTAGATTCCAATAAATGATATTCTACTGTAAAGAATATGGAGCTCACTAAATGATATCCTATTGCAAATAAAATGGAGCTCAAATCAATGTAAGGATTTTCTCCCTCCATTGTTATTCATGGTTGAATTGATAAGGAAACCCCTCTAATCCTAATTGAACATCTTTTACGAGGATAAAGTGAAGGTACAAGAAAGTATATGTGAGGCTTCCAACATCCCTCTCTTTTCTTATGTATGCTTGTGGTATTATGATACTATGCTTATGGTATTGTGATACAGTGCCTAGTATTTTTATTGCTGGAAATTATCTCTTTTTGTAATATACTAGGGAAATTTTCTATTAGGGCTTTCAGATAACTAGGATTCCAATTTTTTTATTGAACAAATAATCCAATCAGTGGTACAATATAGTAAAACAATACCATTGTTTCACAATAACATTCAACAATATTGCAACAGGCCAAAAATGCCAATACCATCCAGGTTCACAACTTTGGTACAATGAGTTCCACAGGCTCAAATACTGTGCACATAAAATTGAACTATACTGGTCCACACTTTGAAACTATTCTATTACCACTATCTAGAATACACCCAAGTGAATGTCCCATCAACCAGTTCAGTTGATAATAGAAATTTGATTTAATACACAATTTCCTAAGTGCCTCAGGTCCACACTCCAATAAGCTCGGGTCTGCTGCAAAAATACCCTACGTGCCTCCACAAATTCCCTATC
The DNA here is from genome assembly GCA_034641835.2 of Pinus albicaulis. NCBI lineage: Eukaryota > Viridiplantae > Streptophyta > Pinopsida > Pinales > Pinaceae > Pinus > Pinus albicaulis. The sequence continues at coordinate 8,703 of JAXQQM020087495.1, read as the reverse complement.
GTATTGTTGCAGGTCTGCATTGGGATATGTCTTTGTGCTTCCACGGAATCTTTATTATTTTGTTACGGATCCTCACCTTCCATCAGGGGTTCCGGATCGTGGATTTTTAGCTTCAGAAAATACTACGAAGACTTCCAATGAAGAACGATATGCCACAGAAACCATGAGTTCGCTTCTCCGAGAAGTCTCTCTATCCGATATGCCTTGGTTCGTATGACCTCCTTGTTGTTTTTCCACAATCTTAGGTCTAGGATAGAATCTTAGAATCTCTGACGCTACCAAACCAAGAATCACAATGATACTACTTTGCACAACGGACTATAAACAGTAGTAACTCTACTAGTGCACAAAATATGGACAACTTTTTACAATTTCAACCCAACTTCGTTATATTAGTGAAACTAAATAATGCAATAGTCTAGGGCTCCCGTACCAGGGATAATAACCCTCATACATCCATTAGTACAAGAATACAAAACTAGGGCTTGGTTTCATTCCATCAACAACCAATCTGCCCTCAACAAGATAATCTGACCATCTGACTGATGTAGTCTACTTCTCTTAGCTCCTCTCGGTCATACCCTGTACTTGCCTAGTCCTACTCAAGGACTTCAGCCCACTATGTTCTTCCTGCGCTGCTCCAATGAAGACCAACATAAGGCACAAAGGGCTACCACCTATCACTGCAAGATGTCCATTTCCCACAATGAACACGGGCTAGGAGGAATGTCCATCATCTGTTGTAGAAGTGATTCTCCACACACAAGCTTAGGGCGACACAAACTGCTCCTGGTTGATCAGACCCGTGAGCGCAACAACTGCCACTCTAGCAACCACCTAGGTCCATGAAGATGGTGCACATCGGGCTCCAACTTGGGCACTATCACATTGTCCTCCACTAGACCATAAAAGCCCAATCTAATGTCCACACTTGGTGCACTCTCATGCTGCCCTCCAACAGACCAAGAGTGACCAATGTTGTTGTAGCATTTGCTCCTAGTTACGGCATTCAACTCCTATGGAGACCCTTCCACATGGTTTCTAACAAAATCCTCAATCGATCCTCTCCTAGGACACCCATCCACTAGCATCCATGTTAAATTTGGACAACTAGGTCCAAACTCCATGTTCTGATGCTCAGATTAAGAGGCTAATATTTTTGTTGGATTCCTCTTTGTGAGAGGTGTAAAATCCATATAAAATATGTCTTAATCCGATGAGCAGAACTTATATTTTGAATTTATTATTCTTAATAAATTATATGTGCAAGGTCGGTCAGTTTTGTAATGTAGGCTCACATGCTCAACAGATGTGTCACACACCCTCATTGATGGATATATATACAGGAAAAGTTGGAGAGATTTTGATCATCATCACAACTCACATCTTCCTCTCTCATCAAAGAGTACGAGCTACCAAGAAGGACGAGTTTCAGCCACACGTGTGAAGGACGAAGAGGACAGACCGTACAGCTGAGCTGCAGTACGGATTTTCTGCTGCTAGGGTTTTGCTGTAAGTTTGACCAGCGTTGACTTTGGTCAACGCATGGTCCAAACAAGCTGAAATTTGGTGAGAAGTTCGATTTTTGAAGGCCGTACTACCTGGCACAAAAATCGAGGTCAAAGGGTTGACCGTTTTGCTGCTGCGTTGACTTTTAGCTTGCTGCCCCTGCGTTGACTTTTCAGGACAGCGTTGACTTTTGCAGAGTTGACTTGGGTTGACTCATCTACAGATTGGAGGGTTGTTGTGACACATGCTGGGTTGGCTGACCAAAGGAGTCTTTGCTGGTTGAAGCATCCTGTTGACCACCGAAACGAACACACACATTTTTTCTGTTTCCGATTTGTCTTCTGTAAGATCTGCTTATATGTTCTATCTGCATTTTGCTTAACTACTTGTATGATTGCTGTGAGAAAAGTGAAATTGCTCTTAGCATAGAACATCTACAAAACTTTACATGGTATCGGAGCCGAGGTGAAGACAAACTCTATCTATAGCAATCATCATCGAAGGAAATGGGTTCCACTAGTCTTGAATTCAGGGAGAATGACAAGCTGACTGGAAGTGATGACTTCCATGCCTGGAAGATGATATTAGATCTCAAACTGGAAGATCATGATCTCCTGGATCATGTGACAAGGAAGATTCAAGAACCTCCATCAAATGCCTCTGCTGCTGTTAGAAACAAGTATAAGAAGGGTGAAATCAGAGCAAAGCTGCTGATCAGGGAATCCATAAATAAGAGTCTGGTTGCCTACATATCTGAACTAGGCACATCCAAGGAGATGTATGACAAATTGATACTTATGTTCCAAGTAAACAATGTGAACCAAGTGCTATTCCTCAAGAACAAGTTGAAGAATATGAAAAAGGGCCGAGACGAGTCTATTCAAACTTTCTTTATGAAGTTGACCGAAACCAGGAACAATCTGCTAGCTATTGGGGAGACAATAGCTGATCGTGAGATGGTTCTCACCGCACTTGGAGGACTTCCATATGAATGGCAAGTATTCACAACTACCATTCTCAACAATAATACCATTCCTAACTTTGATGAGCTTTTGTCTAGATGTATGAAAGAAGAAACAAGGATGAAGGAATTTGATAATGAAAGAAATGCTGCCTATGGTGCTCATTTCCGAAAGAAGAACTCTGGTGGTTCTAAGGACAAAAGAAGGACTAAGACTCAAGAGAAGAAGGGTAAATGTTTCACCTGCCACAGCACTGGACACTATGCTAGAGAATGCCCATTCAAGAAGGATTCTCCCGATAGTGACGACAACAACAACAACCGAAGGAATGGGAATCGAAGAAATGACAAATCCAAAGGAAAGAGGAAGGCTCACTTTGGAGGAAACAATCAACCTTCTAAAAGGACCAGAACTACCAGGTATGAGGAGTCTAATGTTGTTGATAAAAGAAATGAGTATATTCTAGTATCTGCTCTCTCAGCTGCATCTCCGCCCGACACTATGGATGTTTGGCTAATCGATAGTGGTGCCTCAAGACACATCACCGGATTCAAGGAAGCACTTTCTGACATGGTTGAAAGGGATACTAATCTAGAAATTATCCTTGGGGATAATGCCACTTATCCCGTGAAAGGGACCGGGACTGTGACCCTCCACTTATCTCAAGGACAAGTCCTCCGTCTACAAGATGTACTCTATGTACCCAAATTGAAGAAGAACCTTGTGTCTGTATCTGCCATGGAAGACAAAGGATTCAATGTAACTTTCTCTGATGGAAAGGTACTCATGTGGAAGAAGAGCTTCAAGGAAGCTATCTCAATTGGTTTTAGGGTTGGCACACTCTACCAGGTTGGAGGGAGTCCATTGGGAGCTATGACTTGTGATACAATCCGTCAAAACCGAACTATGGCACCGAAGATTTGGACACCTTCATTATAAGGCTCTTCCCGAAGCAAGGAAGGTGGTGACAGGGATGCCTGATTTTGGAAATAACCATGAAGGTGTATGTAAGGGCTGTGCTGAAGGAAAACATACAAGGGGACCTTTCCCCTCAAGTGTCACAAAGACATCTGAGATATTGCAACTGGTCCATTCTGATCTTTCCGGTATGTTACCTGTAACATCCCTGGGGGGATGTTCTTACTATATGACATTTACTGATGACTTCTCTCGCAAAACCTGGATATACTTCTTGAAGAAGAAGGATGAGGCTTTCATGTGGTTCCGTACCTTCAAAGCCTTGGTGGAAAATATGACCGTAAAGAAGATCAAGATTTTGAGGACTGACAATGGCACTGAATATGAGTCAAATGAGTTCAAAGACTTTTGCAGAGAAGCTGGCATTAAGAGGGAGACTACCACTGCATATACTCCTGAGCAGAATGGTGTTGCTGAACGCAAGAATAGGACTATTGTGGAAGCTGCCCATGCCATGCTATGTGACCAGGGTCTACCGAAGTTTCTGTGGGGAGAAGCTGCAAATACTGCTGTGTACATTCAAAACCGATGCCCTCATTCCGCTTTTGACTCCAAAACTCCCGAAGAGGTTTTCTCTGGTAAGAAACCTGATGTCTCACATTTTAGAATTTTTGGATGTCCTGTCTATTTTCATGTACCGAAAGAAAAGAGAAGTAAGCTAGATGCTACTGGGAAGAAAGGAATGTTTGTGGAATGTTTGTGGGCTACAGTGAGACTTCTAAGGCATATAGAGTCTATGTACCTGGTCAAAGGGAAGTAGAGATAAGCCATGATGTCACTTTTGACGAATATGCTTCCCTGAAGAAAGTAGTAGATCTTCCTAGATCTGAAGAAAATCATGAAGAAAGGCCTGGAAATCTGGAAGAACCCCAGGATGAGACTATGCACGATGTTGAAAGACCAATGGACCTATTGATCCTTCCCTTCTCTAGAAAGGGGGCCATCATGGCTCGAGGACACTCTCGAAGATCTTGAGGGAGTCATGCTGAGGGGACATTCGAAAGCAGAAGCGTGTAGATACCAAAGTAACAAAAATCGCGATGTTATTGCGATTTTTTCAATTCAAAAAATCGCGAGTTTTTCAAGCGGCCGATTTAATCGGCGATTTTTTGGACGATTTTTTGAAAAAATCGTCATCGCGATAAAATCGCGATTTTTACGAAAAAATCGCGATTTTATTGGTAAAAATCGTGGGCCCATCAAACAGCGACCCTATAAGTTCAAAAATCGATTTTTTTTTGGGTCATTTTTGCAGCGCTTTCATTTTCCTGACACAACCTGTTGGCAGTTCATGGTAATGTTAAATTCTTAAAGTAAAAGTGATATTTCCTTTATTTTTCATTTTCATCCTTTTACTTAAATTTTTAACATTACCATGAAATGACTTAGGATGTTTAAGAGTGGTTTCGACCTCATTGGATTTCATATGGAGAAACTAGAATTTTAGATTTCACTCAAAATTCAGCAGACTTAATGGTTTTCAGGGTTTCATGGTTTGGGGATTTGCATTGTTTCCATTTGATTCTATTATGTATAAGGGTATGAGATTGGCATTTGATCAAGAGTATGAAGTCCTTTAAGAACCTTGATGTTGGTGGCATTGATTGTTGAACTTTGTTGATGTTGGTGGTATTGATTGTTGAACTCTCCTACTGTGGCCTTAACAAGAATGTACCCTTCACTCAAAGGAAAACAACTGGTTAGGCATGTTAATCTTTTTCTACCGCATTTTAAGGTTGAGCAATCCAAGTCTAAAGACTTTGAGCTAGATGATGTTTATGTATCTCTTGTTGATGATCCCATTTCTAGTAGCGATGAATCAATGATGAGTTTCATGAGGAGGAGGAGAAGGAGCAACAATAGGAGGAGGAGGAGCAACAATAGGAGGAGGAGGTGACACCACCTACCCCTGCTATTGGTAGAGGACGTGGTCTACCTCCTTTAGCTCCTAGTGCTTCAGGATCTGGAGCACAACAGAGTCCATTGCCAGCCCCGCCAACTTCTTCGTCTAGAGGGAAAGTTGTTACATTTTCTCGCAAGAGGGGCAGAGGAAATCAGTGGTATAGGTTATTTGGTGCATTCCTTTGTATATAACATTATGACTCATGATATGAGATACATTATTATATTTTTTGTTGATATTTTGAGGTTGAGTTGAGACTCGGGACTTAGTATTCAGGACATGATTCACTATTATGTGTGATGTAGCACTAGACATGATATTACACATCTTATATATTAGTTTTTTTTTTCATATTTATGTGTCAATGCATTTACTTTATGTTGTGGGTGCTTTAGATGTTAAAAAAATTGAAAAAAAATGAATATTTTTGTATGTGCCGATTTTTTCCCGACTTTTACGATTTTTTCCAATTTTTACGATTTTTCGATTTTTTCCCCTGCAAACAGTTTGTCCACCTCGCGATTTTGTTGTTACTTTGGTAGATACGAGGTATCTGAAGCGCCATGTAGGCTTACTATTGTACAATCTGAACCTGGATCTTTTGAGGAAACCATCAAGCATCAAGTCTGGAAGGATGCTATGCATGAAGAATATGAGTCTATTATGAAGAATGATGTCTGGGATGTGGTCCCGAGACCGAAGGACAAATCTGTTGTCACCGCTAAATGGCTCTACAAGATTAAACATGGATCTGATGGGAGTGCCGAAAAGTTTAAGGCAAGATTTGTTGCCCGTGGTTTCTCTCAAAAGGAAGGAATTGACTATGACGATATATTTGCACCTGTGGCACGATATACCACCATCCGATCCATCATAGCCCTTGCTGCTACGCAAGGATGGAGTCTTCATCAGATGGATATCAAGACCGCTTTTCTGCATGGCAATAGGGAAGAGGTGTATGGGAGCAAAGCCTCACAGGATTTGAAGTTCAGATCGGGACACTTATGTACGCGGATGAAGAAGGCCTCTGTAGTTAGCAGCTTGGTGTTTGTGTGGAGATAGTGGTCTTCGGCAGACAGACTCCTTCTGAGCAATGTCGATCTGAATACCTCTTCAGGTGTGGAAGAAGCCTCGTTTGTGGTGTGCATGTGGCATTCTCTTGTGGTGGACGGCTCATTCATCAATTCAAGAGGGACTTTCATTGTGAATTTGAAAAGATGAAAGACTAGGTTGACCCATGTTCGTGTGGTGTCTGGCAGACTGGAAGGTTTCTCCTTTCTCAGGAAAAATATCAACTGTGAAGCTTCAGAAGGTTGGAGCAGTGAACATGGGAGTCAATAATTTCTACCTGTAGGACTCAACTTTAGAAGTTGATTGCTGAAATAACACAGCTATCTTGGCCAATCCTACTGAGTATCGTCAGCTCATAGGAGCTTTGATGTTCTTAGTGAACACCCGTCCGGACATATGTTTTGCAGTGAACACTTTGAGTCAACAGATGGTTGAGCCTCATCATTTTCACTGGGTTGGTGCCAAGAATCTTTTGAGATATCTTCGGGGCACGATAAACCGTGGGCTGAGATACACTGCCGGGGAGTGTGATACTCCGTGGATATACTGATGCCGATTGGGCTGGCAGTGTGGTGGATCGTAAGAGCACATCTGGATGCTGCTTCAATCTTGGTTCTGCTTCGATCTCATGGATGAGCAGGAAGCAGAAATCGGTGGCTTTGAGCACCGCGGAGGCCGAATACATTGCTGCTAGTATGGCCTGTTGTGAAGCAGTTTGGTTGAGGAAGCTCTTTAGTGAGCTGTTTGGACATGTGCTAGATACCACTGTGATACTCTGTGATAATCAGAGTGTGATTCGTATGACTGAGAATCCTGTGTTCCACGACCGATCCAAGCATATTGATATCAGGTACCACTTTATCCGGGATATGGTACAGCGAGGCGCCGTAAGACTCGATCATATAGGAACTGATGAGCAGGTCGCGGATATTCTCACTAAGCCCCTGGGGAAGGTCAAGTTCCTAACCTTCCGTGAGAGTCTTGGTGTCGTGGAAAGACCCTATGATGTGGGTCTTGTTGGACGATGAGCTCTGGGAGCTCTGGGGGGCTTTGGGGATAGCTTCTCAGAGCTATAAGCACTCATAATGCTTCTGCCCCACCCTTGTGATTGTTGAGTTGGTTCGCCACTCATTTATCTGTGCCCCGTATGCATCCTACCCATTGAGTTCAGGGCTCATGGGAAGTACCTCTCATTTGGCCAATGAGGTGTGGAAAAGCTAGAGACTATTAGCAAAGACTGATGGACGCATCAGAGATTGCCGTACTCTCTATCTAGGATGGCACGGTCCAACCACTTGATCTGGGATCAAGATTTGTGAGGTCTGGGACCTCTGGACTGACTATGTCAGTCGGGGGATGATGTCTTTGTGACTGACCCACTTCTGTTCTGAAATAAAGAAGCCAGCAAAGCAAGTTTCGTCGGGATGACGCACGATGTTGATTGCACTAATAGATGGAGTTCTCCCTAGTTGAGAGGGAGTGTTAAATTTGGACAACTAGGTCCAAACTCCATGTTCTGATGCTCAGATTAAGAGGCTAATATTTTTGTTGGATTCCTCTTTGTGAGAGGTGTAAAATCCATATAAAATATGTCTTAATCCGATGAGCAAAACTTATATTTTGAATTTATTATTCTTAATAAATTATATGTGCAAGGTCGGCCAGTTTTGTAATGTAGGCTCACATGCCCAACAGATGTGTCACACACCCTCATTGATGGATATATATACAGGAAAAGTTGGAGAGATTTTCATCATCATCACAACTCATATCTTCCTCTCTCATCAAAGAGTACGAGCTACCAAGAAGGACGAGTTTCAGCCACACGTGTGAAGGACGAAGAGGACAGACCGTACAGCTGAGCTGCAGTACGATTTTCTGCTGCTAGTGTTTCGCTGTAAGTTTGACCAGCGTTGACTTTGGTCAACGCATGGTCCAAACAAGCTGAAAACTTGTGGAAGGTTCGATTTTTGAAGGCCGTACTACCTGGCACAAAAATCGAGGTCAAAGGGTTGACCGTTTTGCTGTTGCGTTGACTTTTAGCTTGCTGCCCCTGCGTTGACTTTTCAAGACAGCGTTGACTTTTGCAGAGTTGACTTGGGTTGACTCATCTACAGATTGGAGGGTTGTTGTGACACATGCTGGGCTGGCTGACCAAAGGAGTCTTTGCTGGTTGAAGCATCCTGTTGACCGCCGAAACGAACACACACATTTTTTTCTGTTTCCGATTTGTCTTCTGTAAGATCTGCTTATATGTTCTATCTGCATTTTGCTTAACTA